>CM034053.1:4124808-4312021 GCA_019804595.1 Bruguiera parviflora
TTGATCTTATGATTACTTAAAACTTTTGTAAAAATACTACTTAATTGCTTTCCAATTGAAATACCATTATTGAAAATGAGATTTTGTTGAATGTTTTTCACAAATAAATTGATATTAACAAAATATGTAATATTAGGATGAGTCATTATAAAATAATTAAATTTTTTAGTCAATTTTTAGTACTTCTCAAGGGCTGTAAACAACCATTTATCATTTACTCTGTGTTGCATGTTTGTTATTATAAGAGTATTATAAGGTTTGACTTTTAACTTTCTAATTTTTTGTAAAAGATAAAAAATATGCTTTCTTTGGGATAAAAAATATTACTTTTATTCTTTGCAATTTTAATACCTAAGAAATATTTTACTACATTTAAGTATTTTGTCTAGAAATGTATTTGAAAAAAAAAACTTTAAGGGTAGGAATATTTGTTATAATAATATCATTAATATAAATAATTAATAAAATAATATTAATTTTACATTGTTGATAAAACACAAAGTGATCACAATTACTCTTTTTAATATCAAATTACATCATTAAAGTGGTCAAATAAGGCACGAGGATTTTATTTTAATCTATATAAAAAATTTTGAAGTTGACAAATCATACTAAACTCTCTTTAAATAATACACCCAGGTAATTATCCTATAAATGCTTCTTACAAATTACTATAATGAAAGATATTTTTAACATTAAATTAGTATAAAGCCTAATAATTAATGATAATAAGAGAGATAAACAATTTTACAAAAGCAAGTTTAGGCATCGAAAAGAGAAAAGAAAAAGGTCATACATTTTGGTAACAAATTTAACTTTAAGATAATCCATATAATTATTAGAATTAAATTTCACGACAAATATCCATTTCCAACTAATACCTTATTAACTTTGTAATACATGTGTTAATTCTTAAGTACCACTGTCATTTAAAGTCATCATGTCTTTCTTTATTGTAGTTGGCCAAGTAGGATGAGATAAAGACTCAATTACTATTTTAGAAACAAAAATTGAATTGTGAGAAGAAACAAAGCAACATGAAGAAAACAATAAAGGTTTATAAGATACAGAGAAAAAATAGGTTAAGTATATGTTTATGTACCATTTCAGAGAGCAATAAAAAGAAGAAGATTAAGATATATAGATAGAGGAGCTATTACATGACATGAATCATGATATGAAATACAACGAGTATATACTTTAGTGGAATTATTGGCAATGGTTACATTATAAACTAGAAGACCATTTTACTCCTCTTGACTACCATATATGTGAGATTGAGGAAAGAATGAAATAGTTTCAAAAAATGTAACATAAGTAAAGATCAAATAACAACCTAATTTAAAAGAGCAACACTTCTTTTTGAAGAAGAGAACATCCACAAAGAAAAAACACATATGAGGGTTTTAGGATCTAATTTAGACATATAAGGACAAATATCATAAACAAATTAAGTACATTAAAAAATATGTGATTCAATTGAAAATAATGAATGAAAAAAAATAAAAATAGAGTAAAGAATATTATTATTAAGAAATGATGTAAATATATGTATAATGATTAAAAGGTTAAGTAAAAGTGTGAACATATGTACAATGATAAAGTACCCATTTTAGAACATGTAATGATTAAAAGGTTCAAATATATTTTTTAGCATTATCACTTTATAAAATACATATAGAAATGTTAAATTGTATTTTGATCACAACATAAAAGATACAAAATATAGGAAATAATTTTGAACAATTCTTTATTAAATATAACTAAGTAACCTAAGAAGAATTATTGATAAAAATAACAAAGCATAAAAAATAAAGTTTAGAAAAACTGAACATGAATTTTAATCATTAAAATGTACCAACTTAAAAGGAAACATAACACATTTATTGATTATATGCAAATAAGATACATGATGATATTTGGCAAATTGACATAACTTACAATCCAAAAATGATAAATATTGTAGATTAAGAAATAATCTTTTCAAAACAAAAAAGAATGAGTGTGCTTACCATTAGTGAAACTCAAGAGAGATCAATACACTTAGACAAATAGTGGATTTTAGTATCATCAAGGTTATGGTTTCCAAAACATATAAACTTTTAAGTTTACATCCTCTACTAATAATCCTTATGACCATAAGATATTGAGAGGTATAATAATTAGATAAAAATGAGATAAAATAGTTTAATACTCAAATAATTTTATTAATAGAAATTACATTGAACACAAAATTAGGTAATAATATCATGTTAAAAAATTAATTTATTTAAAAATTTAAATTATTAAGTAAAATTTAAAATATTGATCATATATTATAACTTAACATATTCCATTGCATAAAAAGCTAGTTTACTTAGGTTAAAATTATCTCACTTGAGTTAAAATCTTGTCAAGTTAGGATTATTTAAATAAAAAGTATGAATAAATTTGAAATTTATAATTAAATGTAAAAATATGATTTAAACTTATACTTATTTAATTATATAAATTTTTAAAAAATTATTATATTATTCATTCATAATATAAGATGTTAATATATATATATATATAAGAATTAAAATTTTTTTTTTTCAAATTAAGTCTCATAATCAATTCTATTTATGATCTTTATAATTAAATAATTACACGTTCCTGTTATATATATACAATAATATATTGATTTTTTTATATTTAAAAAACATATTAAGATATCATAATAAAAGAATCCCAAAACTACAGCATAGTTGCTGGCAGTTTTAAAATAACCCCGAGTATGTTTTACTTTCTCAGGACGTCAATAATTTCGTGTACCTTAGTTGACGTGACAAAGAAATGAATGCACCAGGCAGGGTGAGAAAAAATGCAGAACTCTGGATCGAATCCCCGTCGCAGAAACTGCTCCTCTGTGCTTTTATTTTAGCTCTGGAGCCTTTTTGCAGAGTACAGACCGCTAATTAGTGGATGCATGTGCCGAGCTAATTATAGATGCAAGAGAGGGAGAGTCGAGAGAGAACGCTCCTTAGAGGCCGGCCCCAATCTCTGTGGATATTTTGGAGGCAATTTCACGAAGCCCCGTTTATTTAAACGACATAAGAATGGTCAGAAAGAGAATGTGAGTAAATAATCACCTGATAACGGCACAAAAGTCACACAGAAAAAAAACAAAAAAAAAACAAAAAGGGGGTGCAGAGCGTGGGCACGAATTCAATTATTTTCCACAGCCGTAGCAATTACAAATTACCGTAGACAGAAGTAAATAATCATTGATGAAGCATATTACACGGAAAAAAAAAAAAAAAGAAAGAAAAGAAAAGAAAGAAAAGAGAAAAAGGAATTTATAAAACTTTATCGAAGGCTCGCCCGGGAGCAAAAGGCTAGAGCAAGTCCAAAAAAACTCACTCCCCATCTTCCGTCCGTCTCTTACGAATCACGAAAGGGCTTAAAAGGTATGCGTTTCGCCGTCGGGTAATTCATACGCGAAAATCCTGCAAAATTAAATCAGCAATGGTCCACATCTCCCCTCCTCTGTACCCTTCCACAGATAATCCTCAGCCCAGAAATGCCCCTCTTCTTCAGTCTTCACGACAGTTGCGACGTAAAGTAGGGGCCACAGGCACCCAAACAAAACCTTCATGGCAACCTCAGCAACTAACCGCTTCTCTCCGTCGCCGTTAGATGTAACGGCGACGGGCTCATGCCCTGCGGTTCTCCTTGTTTGGCAATGACAATGTTCTCTATTACTCTGGCCAATGTCCCCTCCAAATCTCTCTTCTGGACGTTGACCTTCAGCCCGTATTTCATGAACAACGTCAACGACATCTTCTGCTCCACCTTGTGCTCCGGCACTACCGTCAGCCGGTGGCGCAGCAGCACCGCCGCCACCACAGACTTCATCTGCAGATACGCCAAATCTTTCCCCAAACATATCCTTGGGCCCGCATTAAATGCAACAAACCTGTAGGAGTCATGCGCCGCAAATTTCTTTCCGTCGGAAGACAGCCACCGCTCCGGGCGGAACTCCAAGCAATCGTCGCCCCAGTTCGACCTCATCCTCCCAGTCGCGTATATCGAATACGTAACCGAAGATCCCGCCGGCACGAATGTTCCGTCCGGCAACACGTCGTCAGCCACCACGTGCTTGGAGTCCTCCGGCACCGAAGGGTAAAGCCTCAGGGTTTCTGACAACGCTGCTTTCAGGTAAATCAAACGGTCAATTTCCTCGAATCCCAACGGCTCTTCCAGCCATTTGGACGCGTCGCACCCACGCGTCTCCATCAGGACCACGCATATTTCGTGCAAGATGCTGTCCTCCACCGATGGATTTTGGTTGATCAACCAGAAGAACCAGCTCAGGGCGACCGACGAGGTGTCGCGTCCGGCGAGGATGAAATTGAGTGCCACGTGTTGGAGGAAAGCGTCCGAGTGTCCGGACTCCTTTTTCATGAACCTCGAGAGCAAATCGTCGCGCGGATTTCCATCTTTTTCGAGGTTTACTAACTCCCGCTTTCGCGCCTTGATCACCTCCGTTAGGTATCCGTCCAGTTGCGTCAGGCTTCGGCTCAAGCCGACTTCCATGCCCAGCCTTAGCCATTTCCTCAGCTTCCACAAGCCCTCCGGCAAAATAAACCGTTGCAGCGACGCTTCCGTGGCTCGATCAAATGCCGAGGAGAAGCTGTTATCGGGGAGCCCCTGCGCGCACGTCTGTGGGTCCCTGCCAAAAGCCAAGCCGCATATGTTGTCAAATGTGAGCCGGAGCAATAAATCCTGGAGATCAACCGGCTCGGCATCGATCTGAGCCGCTTCGAGGATTGGACAGAATCTCAGCTTGATGGCTCGGCTAACCCATCTGGCCATGGCTTGGCGAAGAGTCCTGGTGGTGAATTCCAGTGCGGCGGTCTTACGCTGGAAGAGCCACGTGTCTCCATCAGAATTGAATATCCCTTCACCGAGCAGATCGTGGAAGACGGCTTGCCATGTGGGTCCCTTGGGGTAATTCTCAAACCGGGTCTTCAAGATGTGCTCTAGATTTCTCGGATCGCACGTGACAGTCACGAGGCCTTTCTTCCTGGCTAGGAAAGGGATGGCGCAGATGCAAGTCTGGTAGGTGCCACCGCACGCGCGTAGGTTGTCACAGATCCAGTCGTGCAAGCGGTCACAGTTCTCTATCAAACCTGGAAGACTGCCCAATAAGGGCCATACACGTGGACCCTTCAGAGGCCGCAAGATGAGAGTGAACCACAATAGATATGCAGTTACCGCCGATAAAAGCAGCAGAGCCGTTGAGACATCCATAGCTGCACTGTACAAAGATTGGGGGAGGGGGAGCAGGTAAGAAAAGCTAACCCAGGAGAGCTTTTTGGTACTGTATATACAACGCACCTCTGTAACTGAAATATGAAAAAATGGGCTCGGAATGAAAACCCAGATAATGTTTTCACTCGAGACATAAAGGGTGGATCGTTTCTTGAAGAATGGTCTTGGGTTTATTATGTGTAGGCAGCATTATAGTCTTCATGTAAAGACTCTTTTGACGAGAGAAAATGGGGGGAGGAGCTTATGCGTGTGATATAGAAATAGGCAAAGAAGTGAAGTGGGCGAAGCAAAGAGGGAAAAAAGGGAAGAAAAGAAGGGGTGTACGTAATGAAATGTAATGAAAGGAGTGTAATGAGAGAGGGGATTTTACAGGTGAAATGTAATGAAAGCAATTATTAAGGCCAGACTGTTCTCTAGCAATTGGTCCATCTCTCCGTCTCTCTCTTTCTCTAACAATGAGATCGAGATGCAGCACTATAAATGCCCCGAGAGGACGTTGAGACTAAAAACAGCCTCCTTCCTTCTTTTTTTTTTTTTTTTTGTTTTTTGCCTCAGGAAACCACCCTAGCGAGCAAAATCCTCAGGAGCCACCCCTCTCTCTCTCTCTCCCTCTTTCTATGCACAAGTAATTTTGCAGGATTGTAGGGTTTGTCATAAATTCTAGCATTGAATGAAGAGAACTTAATGAGATTAGTTGAGGAACTTAGACAGGAGAGAGACACACATTAAGCGAAGAGTTGAAAAACAAAACAAACGGGGGGCTCAGACAATATGACGCGGAGAGAGCCTACTTTCAGTGTTTAAGTAACTTAGCTTGTTTGTTTTTAGGATGATCTTCGTGCATCGGCATAGTTAAGTTATATGAATTTTCTTTTGTCGATGATGAGGAGCCTTAAATGAAAATGGGTTTGTCGTGTGGGCTTTTGGTTAGTGTTCGGTGAGCAACCCGCCCACAATTTAATTACAAACCGTTTGCTTATGGGACTCATTAATTCATTTCCTTTTCTTTTCGATACTTATACCCTTTTGAATGTATGTATATATATATATATATATATATATATATATATCCGTCACAAAGTCTCTGATTCATCATCACACAGTTTTGACCTTCTCCATTAATGCTTCTTACGATAAAAAAAGTTGTGCCCAGTGACCCTGATTCTGGTGCATGTTAATGGATGTACCTGCAAAGATACAAAGTCAAATCTACCCAGTCGTCCACCCGAAGGCAGGTGGCGTCTCCAATCTACACATTGGAACTTCAATTTTTTTTTTTTTTTTTTTTTTTGTTTCCTGAAAGTCTTTCTATGTCACTCCTTTTTACCCTTTAATTATTCCTTCAGCGGTATATGAAAAGGATTTTCCATTCTCAAATTTGATTTTTCTAACATCTTCAACATTCAGACACACAATACTTCCCCCCCCCCATGGTTACTATTAAGGAAAAGAAAAAGGTAGCAACCCTTTTTACAAAAAATAAAAAAAAATAAAAAAATTGTTTGGATGAATAAGAATCAATCGAATTAACTCATAAGAATCAATATATACATTTCCAAGAACCGTTGACCTATCCACCACCGATGCACCTGTTGCACACAAGTTTATGTTAAAGCACATAAATAAAGGGTGGAGAGGACCAATTCTAGGTTCGTGCCAGTGTCGAACGGGTCAGCTACCAGCTTGACAACATAATGTAATTTTAAATCGTATAAGGCTTGGTCGACCACTCGTGATTGGCTGGTCTAATTCGAGAAGAGAGAGAATTTAAAAGAGAGTTCGAGAATTTAAAGAAGTTACCAAAATATGTGATAATAAAGTAATAGCATTACAGGTTCAACAAACAAACATTTTACAATTTCTTGAGTTTAGAAAAAACACAAAATTTCTAGTAATTTTTATAGTAAGAGACTCTTAGATTGTAAACGAAGTGTTATCCATCTAATTAATACCACTTTGATTGCGAGAGAATTTGATTTGCTTCGCTGGTGAAAAGCCTATAACTTATTTTAGAGGACTTTAAAGGTAATTTTAATTCTATTTATTTAATCTTACATTAATATCAAAATTTTCTTAGATTCATTCTGAAACGCAAATGCATGAAGGTTGCTATTCAAATCTTTTCTTTATGATTTTGTATGCAATTTTCGTGTATTTTTTAATTAATTTATTTTGAATTTTCTTTTTCTTTCACATATGTTGTTATTCTCTTATGAAATTTTGCATGTAATGAAATATTGATATGTATAACATACTGCAAAAATTTCGTGACTTTTGGTTGTACATTTTGTGGAATTTTTTTTTTGTTATACATTATCTTTTTAAAATTAATATTGTAAACAAGAATTTTAAAGTACAAAATATATATGTATAGAAAGTATTCATTATGAGCTTTTCAATATATATTATTTATCAATTCTAAGTGTGTCAATTAAGAATGATTGGGTTTTAAAATTTCAAATCAAATCTAAATTTCTTTTTAAAGAAAAAGTATTTATACAGAATTTTAATTTCATGTGTTTACATGATTTTTCAAACACATAGTTACATTATTATTTATAAAAACAAGTCATACCAATGAATTGCATAGGCCATCCTCAAAATTTTATGCTCACCGAATATTTAGATGAAAGCCGGTGCATTGGACTCTCTAAGTAAGCATGCGATACGAAGTGTCTCTGAGGCTAATATGGGGTGAACAGAAGACCTATATATACTTTTTTTGACCACTAATAAGTCTCTGCCATGTGGGGAATATTGACCAAAGTCAACTTAATCCATTTGATTTTATATTGAGTTAACCATACACTAATTAGTGAGAATTTAATATTTTTATTATTTTAAAAAATTCATAATAATTAATAAGAATATAAAAAATATATAAAATCTGCATCGATTTTTTTTTTAAATTTTGTACTCTATTAAATTCTAATATTATTTTTTCAAAATTAAAAAATTATAAAAATGTTATCTTTAATGTTAGTAAGTATTAATATTCTTTTAGTTATGCTTAAAAGTGAAATATGACTTATT
The DNA here is from genome assembly GCA_019804595.1 of Bruguiera parviflora. NCBI lineage: Eukaryota > Viridiplantae > Streptophyta > Magnoliopsida > Malpighiales > Rhizophoraceae > Bruguiera > Bruguiera parviflora. The sequence continues at coordinate 4,133,137 of CM034053.1, forward strand.
TTTAATTACACACACCATTTTTTTTTTTTTAGATTACATTCCTTAAGTTTTCTCAATCAACCTTTTACACCCTTTTCCATTAGTCCTCTGTTACCCTTGCCAAATCATAACCCATGTAGCGCCACGCATGTCAAATTTGCCAAGTTAAAGGCTATGTTAAGAATTTGATGATGACATGACTAATTTTTTTTTTTAAATTGAAAAGTAAAAGTTAATTTTTAAAAATAGAAAAATTCTAAAAATAGAAAAATTACGAAAATTAGAAATTAATTTGGATAAACAATGAAATTTTAAAAATAGAAAATTTTGAAAAATAGAAATTAATTTTGTAAAATTATAAAAAATTATAAATTAATTTTAAATAATAAAAAATTTTCAAATTAATTTCTATAACTAAAAGAAAATTATAAAAAATTGAAAATAATTTTAACAATTAAGAATATAATTTTAAATATTATTAACAAACTATGAAAAATTTGTAAAGAATAAAAATTAATTTTTAAAAATATTTAAAAAATTCTTACATTTACCCCATCATTGACTTCTTTAATATAATACCCAATTGGCTTATACTCCTGACTTCTTCTCCTATAACACTTAAGATAATGCCATCACCATACTTTATAACCTCTTTATCTCCTCCGACAACTCCTTCATATCTACTTATAACCTCCTCGATGCCCTTTCCCACACCTTTTACTACTATTTAGTCTATTGCCACCACATTTCAAAGCTTGTTGATAATTGATTCTTACAACCTAAGCTTTGGATCCAAGCAAGATATCTTGTTTACTCTTTTATTGACATAATAAAGAAACTTAATTATCGTCATGATCTTATAAGGATGCATTGAAATCTATATTTGATATTGTTTTATAGCTGTTGAATTGATCCATGCTATCAACCATGGGATAGTGCTATTGTTGTTTTTTATTATAATAATCAAAATATATTTTTATTTGTCAAAAGTTTTTGAATTTTTTTAAAATTTGTTCAAAAGTTTTGAAAATTAATTTACAGAATTTTTGAAGTTTATATTTTATCATTTTGAAATTTTTTCTATTTTTAGAAATTAATGTATATTATTTATTCTATTCTTTAAAATTGAATTCTAATTTTTGAAAATTTTTAGAACTTTTCAAAATTAATTTCTCTTTTTAGAAAATTTTAAGAATTTTTTTTAAAACTAATTTTTAATTTTTAAAATCTTTTCAAAAAATTGATCATAATGTCATCATAAAACTCTAACTCAGTAAAATTTGACATACATAATGTTATATGTATTGCTATATGGTAAGGATAATGGAAGATTGATGGAAAAAAGTGTAAAAAGTTAATAGAGAAAACATAATAAGTGTATAAGAGAAAAAAAAAATATGGGTGTAGTTATAAAAGCAAGCAAATATTATGGGCAAAATTTTATTTATTTGCCATAAGTTCAAATTGTCATTTACTTTATTCATTAAAATTAAGAGTACATAAAAAAAAAATAATGTGATGTATAATGAAACTATTAAGACCTTTGAAATATCTCATACCATTTGATTTTAAAGGAGCATCTTAAGGCTATTAAGTCCTTTGCTTAAGTGAATGTGACTAAAGCTAAAAATAGTTCAAAGGTTGCTTCTGGTTTGAAATGCAAGTGGCATTGTAACCATTATAAGAAAGGGAAAGGAAATGGACAATCATAAATAAATAAATAAATAAATGAGCATTGTAAGAAGCATAGTGGCAAGCAAAAGGATAAAACTAAAATGACACATAACTACGGTGGCAAACTAGGTCATTTCACTTGTTAATGCACTAAGATGAAAAATTTATCCTTTATTGTTACTTCTTATTATTTAGCTAATGTTTCTAACTAGATATTGTTTATTGAAACTAATGCTTTGTGAATTTTAAATGTAGGGACCATAGACCATGTGGAAAAAAAAATTGAAAAGCATATATGAAATTTAATTGAATTAGAGTTAATTTAAGATAGGTGTATGTTGGGAATAACACGAGGGTTTGAGGTTTAAGGAATTGACACTTGCAAATTAGAATTGTGAGATGAACAAACTCTACTACTTTATGTATTCTTTATGCATATGAAATTCTACGAAATGTCATTTGTGTTCATATTCTTATATATTTAGGTTATAAACTTATTTTCAAAAATTGTGTTGTAAATATTTATAATGATACTTTTTAGCAATATTTTGTCATCAAAGGATGTGACTTTATTATACATTTTGATATATGGAATGATAGCAAATTCTCTAACTAAATCAATATAAAGAGATATATTTTAGTCATATGTTGAGTTTGTAAGACTTTATAAAATTTATTATGTTGTAATATATTGTTTTTATGTGTTGTTATGTATTGAAAGAACTTATTTCTTGTTACACACATATTAGTAATATTATCTCGAATGGTGATTGTTACACTATGAGATTAATATAAGATCAATCTTAGCATAAGATTTTTTGAGAAAAGTAAAAGTATGTCAAATAGGTTTAAATTGGTCCACTCACATAAGCAATTACCTTTAACACTGAGGGGGCATGTAGAGATAAGACTATCATATGAGCAAAATTATATATATATAGAAATGGTTACCTTAAAAAGATGAAGATGAGACAATAATAAGTCAGTGTTAGTATTGAATTCCACTCTCTACACAACATATTAAAAGTCAAATGTGAGAGAATTCAAGTTAGATGTTTAAGATTAGCTAAACTAAGATTTGTATGACCTTGATTTGAATAGAAGGAGTACCCCCACCATTTGAGATAAGTTTGTTTTTCTTTTTTTTTTTATTGGATTAATTTTAGGTAGGGTATGTGTTGTGACTATTCGTCAAAAGTTTTTCTCTATTAATTTTACTAAGGCAAATTACTTGAAACTCTTTTAATGGACATCGATGCTTCTGGGTAGATGAAATAATGGCCCTAATTGCCATTAGGATGAATTGATGCCTATTGGATACTTTTGGTGTAATGGATTAATTACATCTATTTCCCACATAGAGAATTTCCATAGAGATGTCATCACATGTAAGTATTTTGTTTACATGTATTTGACATTCATGGCATGTACAAGTATTCATTTCTTATAACATCTCATATGTTATATAAGATATTAAAGATGAAACTAATAGTTTAGCTAGTGTTTATCTTGAGGTAAGATTTGAAAGTACCCTTGATGTGCTAACCATAAATGTTCTTGAAAGAGAAGAAATCTTGTCAAACCTTTAATGTTTAGTTGAAATATTGTGACAAGCCTCCTAGTGAAGGGGAAAAGCTTGACAAATGTAGAAGTGAGGGGGCATTTGTGTGATGTAGTGTGTATATGTTGAATTAGAAGTTGCCATTAATCATTTTAGGTGTAATTGGAACACTATAATGGCCCAATTTGATTTATCAAGATTTTTTGAGATTTAGGAGCAAAATTACATTTAGAAGAGGGTATAACCAACCCAAAGGTTTGTCATAAGTGACAGTACTATGATTTATCTGTTTACACATTTATATTTTTTTTTTGTCGATACTTTATTTATTTTTCTTCCTCCTATTTTTATTTTTTTATTTTTAATAATTTTGCACCTATAAACTCACTTAGAGTACCCCAAATGGGTATTACTAATAGGAACTTTACGTTGCATTTTTTGATTTTCTCTTTTCCTTTTCTTTGCCATTATCCTTTTTTTTTTCCTTTTTTTCTTTTTTAACTTTTCTTTTTTCTTTTTCTTTTTATTTTCTTTTCTTTCTTCCTTCCTTACCATCCATTTTCTTTCTTTTTCTTCCTTGCACTAGAGTTTAGTTTGATCTCGACTATTAATCCCTAATTTTTTTTTTGTTAGATGATTCAAATTGATTTGTCTTTTTGTTAGATTATTTTAATATCATATAGGCCTTTGGCTTGTAGGATTTGCACTTGGATTGAGCAATCAAGTTTTGAAAAGATGACTAAGCTAATATTACTACTTATTTTAAGGTCTCTAAAAAAGTGCCCCCTTTTTATAGTTCGATAATACAATTAATACCAAAAAGTAATTTTTTTAGCTGTGAGTGTAATCTAAAAACCAAAAGGGTCATTGGCTCTTTCTTTTGAGGTATGATGTATTTTATATTTTGGCATGTTAAATTGCAACAATTTAATTTTTATTTTTGTTATATTTTTTTCTATATATCTTTATTATTATTATTTTTACTACCTTATTATATTTTTTTCATGTCTAAATGAACAAACTTTAATTCAATTTTTTGTAAAATTAACCTTATATGAGTCAACAAATATAAGGTTCTTAGGGCAGACAAAATAGCTATAATAACTATCCCTCTTAATGAGTTACTTTGGGATAAAGGAACAAACAAATACTTTATTGGATCCCTATTTTGTTTGCTTATTTATATTCCTATGTAATAATACCTCTATTTCATAAATGCTTATTTTGGAAAGTGTGCTCAAGATTAAAGGATAGGCTCATAAAATATACCTAGTAGTCTTTAAACAATTGGTTGCCATTTATATGTTGAAGGTGATTTTGCTAGTGAAAACCATATGAATGTTCAATTAAGGGACTCATGATTTTACTAGAAATTGTATTGTCCTCTATTGAGGATTTTTTGATGCTTTATTGATTGCTTCGTTAGGGAAGTTAATCTACTTAAAGTAGGATGATTTTAGTTATGTGCTTTGACTAGTGTAAACAAAGTTTCTAATCATTTGAAATCCTAAAAATGCATTGGTATGTCTTTTAGTCTTGCTTGAGATAATTACATAACTTTTTTGCTTAGGAATGCATTCTAAAAGTTATGCAAAATGACTTCTAACTATCATTTATTGTGAGAATCTTTGAAGTAAGTTGACATATTGCTTGTACTTATCTAAGATGGTTACTTAACCCTTTAGCTCAAGTTATCGATGCAAGGTGTATTCAAACTCCGTACATAATTGCTCTCAATTGCCATTTACTATTGAAATCTTATAGGTACGTTGACTTGTGATCTATACTTGTTTAACATGGTTGTATGACCCTTTCACTTAGGTCACTAATGCAAGACACATTCAAACTCTACATGGAGTTAGTTTCATTGGTTATGATCATTTGAATATGCTTACACAGTAGTATTGAGAATTTGTCTTCCCTTATAGTTATTGTTTGAAGAGAATCTTTAGGTTTTGACATATCATAGTTGACATTTTTTTCCTTATTTGAGGGTTTCTTGCTCTTTTATCATGTCTTTTGATTTTACTTTGCTCTTCTCTTATTGTTTCTTTTTTCAATTTGTTGCTTAGAGTCTTTTTTGCTAACTATGTGACCTTACTTTAAGGAGCTATGAATTAGATGTCAACATTTTGCATTTATGAGAATTTTTTTTGTTATGGGAGCAAGCTTAAATTATTAATTGATAGTATCAGCCTATCGAGAAATCTTGAATTATTAATCCATTTTTTCTTGTTTGCATTACTTAAGGGCATCAAGTTTGACATTTGGGAAGAATTTCTTATATCCTTGAGTCTTAAATAAAAAAGTGCAATCTATGCTATATTTATTTTCAAAGTGCCCATTAATATATGTCAGCCAAATAAATATGATCACATCAATAGCATTTGTGTTAGGATCAAAAAAAAGTTATTATTCATAGGACAACTAAGTTTTATGTAATAATTAAAAAGAGCAGCATATTTGGACATAAAGTGGTAAAAAATTATATGGTTAATGATATGAAGGTTAATAGAGACAAATTATATAGCTAGTAGCTTGGCCAAAACTTGGTTTGAATATTTTATTAAAGATATCTCTTGTGTAAACCCTATTCATCCAATCACGTATTACATCCTTTCTAATCTCATTCACTGTAATTATACTTTTTGGTGGCAAACGATGATTAATTCATTTTAGTTTCAGCAGATGATTAAGCAAAATATTTTTTAATTGTATCTGAATTGATGAGATGTGACATATCTTTACCATCCATATTTGTCAAAATTAATGCCCCATCTAAGAATGCTCTTTTTATAATATATAAACTTTTAATTAGGTGCCTATTTGTTTCTTGGGTTGCTTTGATTTTTTTTTGAACCCATTTCAGGACTAAGTTTTCTTCTTTGAAGTATTTGGGACACATTTTCTTTTAATGTGCTTGCTTCATTTGGCATTGGTACAATTGATTATGATAGATAACACTCAGCCTTTTTTCTTTAATAAGATTTAAAAGCTTATATTTAATTTTGACCCATTCACCTTTTCTAATTTTACTTTCAGTAAAACTTTAAGGAAGGAATCTCAACTTATACTAGTAAGATTGCCTCAATTCCATAAACCAATTTGAATGGAGTTCCCTTATGGAAGTATGTATGGTGGTGTGATATGTATATAAGGTAAACAATAACATATCATGCCAATCTATGTAGGTCACTGTCATTTTTTCAATGGTCCACCCAAAATTTTTATTTATTACTTCAACTACCTTATTCATCTTTAGTTTATATGAGATAGAGTTGTAATGTTTGATTTTGAATCAGTTGCAAAGGTCAGTTATCATTTTGTTGTTTAGATTAGTGGCATTATTTTTTTATTAGCCATTTTAGCATACCCTAACAACATATGATGTTTTTCTTAATTAACTAAATGACCACCTTATAAGTAACACTTATATAAGATATTATTTTGACCGATTTAATGAAGTAGTCAATTGCTACTAGGATGAATTAATGTCTATTAGATGCTTTTAGTATAATGGGACCAATGACATCCATTCTTTATATAAAAAATGATCATAAGGATGTCATCAAATACATGTATTTTGTCTATATATATCTAACATTTGTGACATTTCTAAGTGTACTATAAGCAATCTGATTCATGGTTAACTAATAGTATTTTGCTATCAATATTTACCCAACCATAGAAAGGCCAATAACATACGACCTGTATAATCCTTTATGTACTTCTTTCATAATTATTTTAGCCTCAGCCGTATTTATACATCGTAGTAAGACTAAGTTATAGTTACATTTGTAAAAGTTGTCTTCAATAAGAAAGAAATTTATTGGCAATCTTTGTAAAACTCTTTTATTATACTTATTTGCACCTTTAGGATAGTAGTTTATGTTATGATACCATGACTCAACATTTGCCTCACATTTTATATGCATGTAGTATATTGGAGTATAATGGATATTAACATAAATTATTAGGGCATTAGCTTCAAAATCCATTTTGTACATTGCTATCAAAGTATTAAAAATTTGATTGTTCTTTCAAGGCATATAACTAAAAGTGATATGGTTGAATTGTGCCAATAAGTTTTTGATGTAATGATGATAAGGAACAAGTTTATGGTTTTGTGTTTCCTATTTATCCAGTAGTTAATAGATGATCAATACTGAGTCACTATATACCTTGAGATTCTTGACTTTTATCTTTAACTTATTGTATATGTCTCATATTCTACTATATTATTGGTGCAATCAAATTGTAATTTTTCCATAATTAGATATTGCTTGCCTTCAGGAGAAATGAGAATTAGTCTAATTCTATACCATAAAGCATTAAATACCTTATTAAACCATATCCATCATTCATTTGTTGCCTTTTTGTCATTTTCCTAAGTTTAATCTATGGTTATAATGTCTTTAAAATGTATTGGCTTGTATTCATTGATAGCTCAGTTTTGTTTATGGATAACCTTTCTTGTTGTTCAATCAAACATTAAAAGTCTGACAAGATTTCTTCACTTTCAAAAACATTTAGGGTTGGTACATCAAGGGTATTTTTAGATTCTACCTTAAGGTAAGTACTGATTAAACTATTTGTTTCATCTTTCAATATCTTGTATAACATATGGGAAACTATAAGAAATGAACAAGTGTTATTAGATTGGCTTATGCATATAGAAGCAAATGCTAATAGAATAGTTTAAATAATAAAGCTAGAATTATGAGTGTAAATGACATAAACATATGTTATTGATTAGCATATGGCAAAAGGTTATCAATTTTATTACATAACTATCCTTAAATATCATGGTCATTAACAAGTAGGGAAATTTTAAGTTATATTATTTTACAAGAGACTTGAGTGACTAGGGAATCTCCTAAAATTATTAATTGCTCATAAAGGCATTAGGGTTGCATTGTTAAACCAATGTCTCTTAAAAAGACTCTTTTTCCTTCTATTTGAAAATCATACTATTTGTTAATTTGTCAAGTTTAGCAATGACTTTGTTTGATCATTTGCATTCATCATTGGCTTAATTAATAAATTCTACATTTTTGAAGTGGTGAGTTAGGGGAAGTACAAGCTTAATTACTTTTATTGGTCCTAGGTTCTTCTAATGTTAAGAAAATGGGCTACTTTGAACTAGCACCCCAATCTCTACCATGCCAATTTCAAGGGAGCTGAAATTTGGTCTTCAGTAATCATTATTTAGGCATTGTTTAATTTGATTTTATGGCTCTATGATTAGGAAAGGGATTGGTATTAACATTAGACTTCCTTTTAGTTTTTAAAAAGTAAATTAAATCTTCATCCCTAGACTTTTAAACTTTATATTTAAGAATATAGTAATTGCCAATTAAATGTTTGATTTATCCATCATAATACTTACATTTGGCATTAACATCGTACTAGGATTAAATTGTCCTTATAAGGTGCTAAGTAATTAGTAAATGAGTTGTGGTCCTTCTTTTTGGTCATGCCAACAACATCATCAATAATTTACCCTTTTGGATACTCTCATCAATTCTTTTTCATGCAAGGACCAAATTAATAAAGTTTCTATATACATTTCCCACCATTCTATTGTAGTAATGAGCTTCTAAGGTATTAAGGAAGGTGAAAGCCAAATCCTTTTCTAGCAATAAGGCTTAAACTTGGATAGCCATGTTGTATCATGGCTATGCATATTACTTGAAAGTCTTTTTAGATTTCTTTTTCATGGTTTGAAAAACTCAAAGATATATTTAAACCCACCTTTAAAGGTAACTGCTAGCTCTTTTTAGGTTTTATTGTTTTTCTAGTTTTACTTGATTTACTAGTCAGAGGCCAAACTCGTCAAGTTGTCTTAGAAGTAATGAATTAAGCGTTTCTTATTATGAGTATATGCCACCATTTTTCGGATGTATACAGTAAAGTGATCTTCAAGTTGTCCTATGCCATTATACCTTTCAAATTCTAAAACCTTGAATTTTGGCAAAAGGACGCGATGTTGAACTAGATAAAGATCTAATATGCTTAATAAAGTATGCATATTATCCCCTTTAATGGCTTTGACTTTCTTTTACAAAAGATTGATCTTTTATTTCATGTAATGCTCTACACTTCTTGCATTTTTTTCTTTTACTTCGGTAGTAGTTTTAAACTTGTTGAAGGTAACATCAATGGAGTAAGGTGCTAAAGTGATGTCTAATGCATATAATTAAGCATCTAATGATTCCATAACAATTGTTAGTGTTGAAGAAAGATGCATGGATGACTAAAAGTAGACAAAAGGTGCCTACTAGTTGAGGTTGGAGAACTTATGTAAGGAATTATGTCCCCTACAATCATATTTCTTTTAGCAAATGACTAAGATATCTATTATATTTGCTTTTTTAATTCCTTAATTAAGGCCTGAATATGGCTTATATGGCCAAATAGTTCTTTAAATTTATCCTCTATGCTTTTTATATGCGATTGAATTAGGATTGTGCATCTTGCCAGTTATGAACTTTGTATTATTGACTCCATTGTACCTTTGTTCAGAATGGAAAAAATAAGCCTTTAGAAAAGTAACAAAATAAAAAGAAATATGTTAACACAAGGAAAATAAGGATAAGTCATATTTTATAAAGTAATGTAGTGAAAATTAAAAATAAAAGTATGTATAATGTGACGATTAGGATGGGGATATCTTAGAATTTTGTCTATAAAAATGGACCTACTAAGTGGTGACTTTCATAGTATAACAATGGGCATGTAATTTGATGGATTTAAACTAAGTCAAAAGTCCTTAGAGGGTTCCCTCCCTTACCATTTAAGGTTTAAGTGGGAGTCACTATTTTATGTGAGAGATTTCATGATTGTTTTATACAGAAATTATAGGTTTCATGAAAGACTTATACGTTCTCTTATCTAAGTTAAAAGAGAATAAGTTGAGTTTCAAGCCTTTGTCAGTATGTGATATTAAAGTTATAATACAAATGAAAATTATATATATTAAAATGAAAGAGATAAATAAAATATCATACAAGAAATTAACAAAAGTATAAAAGTTAATACAAGTTAGAATGACTTATCTCTTAGAATATCTCTAGTGGAATTGCTTAGTTATCGTGATGAGACTCTTAATAAAGGAAAAAAGCTTAATAAATGCAGAAGTGGAGGTGTCCCCTATAATGTGTATATGTTGAATTAAAAATTGCCACCAATCATTTTAGGTACAATTGGAACACCATAGTGGCTTGGTTTGCTTTACTAAGATTCTTTAGAGTTCAAAAGATAATTACATTTGGCGAAGGTCATAACCAACTTAAGTATCCATTGCAAGCAATAATACTATTGTTAACATGTTTCCATTTTTATACTCTTTTTTATCAATACTTTATTTATTTTTCTCTTATTTTTATTTTTTAATTTTGGTAATTTCACACTTATAGATTCACCTAAAGCACCCTAAATGGGTATTACCACCAAGAATTTGGGGTTGCTTTTTTTGAATTTTTTTTTGTTGCTGTCCTTTTTTTTTTTCCTTTTCTTTACTATTTTTCCTTTTCTTGGTTTCTTTTCTTTTATTTTTCTTTTCTTTTCTTGCTTCCTTTCTTGCCTTCTCTTTTCTTTCTTTTTTCTATTTTCTTTTCTTTTCTTTTGGCCATTAAACCTTACCTTCCATTTTCTCTATGTTCTAAAAATCATTTGACCTTCCAAAAGCTTTTCACCTCCCCCTTTATTATAGATCCTTTTACCCACCATTTTTCATATTTTTGAAATTAAAAATGTCTTAAAGACAATTTTTAAAGGCAATTTTTGATAAAGGAAACCAATATTTAACTTTAAAATGATGTTTGCTATTGAATTTTAAATTAGGTGTAGGAGAGAGAGAGAGGGTGGTGATCATAGACAAAAAGATGTCATTAGTTTCCAATTAATGCATAGAAGGCACCAATGGATAGATTTTCATCTACTGAATCTACTAATATTGGTGTTGTGTAATAATGGTGGCGGGAAGTAGGGCAAATAGGGGATGGAATATGCAATAGAGAAGCGCATCATTGGTCTAAGCTAGGGAAGGTGCATCAACCAATGCTAGTTTTAGGTCAAAATGTTAATAGTTGACGGTGTATGTTGTGATGGTATGATAGCTAAACTTGGCTACCTCATCAATTCACATGCTTTTAGGCCTCCTTTTGGTATATCACTTTTAGAGGTGTGTAGATGAGCTTACAAGGATTTTAGAAGTACCTTCATTACATTTTCTAGCAAAGGTTGACAATGATTGATGATGACTTTTTCGATGAGCTCTTTCAAGACAAAATACTCGATTTTGGGTTTTTTCTTCACCTTTTCTGATGACTTACTTGTTTGTTGTTAATATTTTTTTATTTTTTTAATTTTTTCATTTTAAAGCATATGTATGCATGAGAAGAAAAGAAAAAAAAAAGAACAAAATAGACTAATGTTATGCTTGTTTTAGTGTAAGGAGGCCTGATTGGAATAAGATAAGGTTTTTTTTTTTACTTATTTTATCTAGATTAATTTTTAGTTAGGGTGTGTGTTATGATTAGTTGTAGAGAGTTTATATCTATTGATTTTATTAGGATAAATTAGTTAAAGCTCTCTTAATGGACATTAATACTTTTGGGTAAATGAAATAATGACCCTTAATTATATTTTGGGTCATTAATACCAAATTTAATTTATTTCCTTAATCTAATCATAATTTGGATCTCAATCTAAGTTGTCCATAAAAATACAGTGAAATCATGAAAAGGATAAAAAAGGTCTTATAATACTGTTGTATATACCTTTACTTTTGACATTACTAACGTAAGGGAGGATCTCCTTTACTTAAGTTACTATATGTGCATGTTTTTGGTCACTTGATGATGATTTGAGTTGCCTTAAATACTGATAGTGTTTTATTAGACACTTAAAAATGCCTTCTACCTCTTTTGGTGTTATCCAATTACATGTATTGCTCTCTTTGTTTGTTTGAAGGAATTAATTTGGCCTAAAAGAAAGATTCATTTAGCCGTAAAAATTTCTTTTGCCTAAAACAATTGTCTCCCTCTCATGTTTCAAAAGAGTTCTTTGTCTCTAAAGATGCCCTCCTAAAAATGTTTTTCAAAAGTCTTCCCTTTTGTCATAAATTTTGACTTCTTTTATAAAAAAATTAGCCTAATCTTAATTGCTAATCGCTAATTGCTTTTTACTAGATGACTCAGATTAATTTGCCTTTTTGTTGGATTGTTTTAATATCATATGAGCCTTTGACTTACAAATTCACATTTGGATCAAGCAATTGCACTTTAAAAAGAGGACTAAATTGATATTGTTGCTTAGTTTGGGGTATTTAAGAAAGGGCCCTCCCTTTTATAATTTGATGATGCAACTGATACTTAAAAGTAATTTTTTTAACATTGAATTTAATTTAAGAACCAAAAGGGTCGTTGGCTTTTCCTTTTAAGATAGGATGTGTTTTGTATTTTAGATTTTACATTGAATATTAATTTGCAGTAATTTAATTTTTATTTTTGCTATATTTTCGTTCTCTTTGTTTATATTATTTTCTTACGTTACTTTATTATTATTATTTTTTTGTGTCCAAATGAACAGCCTATAACTTAATTACCCATAAAATTAACCTTGTGTAAAAGTAGACGAATATGAGGTCTTTAGGGAGGATAAAATAGAGGTACAATATATTATAAGAAAAATGAATGAAATAACATATACTTTTCATGGAAAATGATCATCTTAGCATATGTTTATACCACTTATGCTACTTGACCAATAAAAGAAATGGAATTATCAATTCTTGGTCTTTCATTGTGTGAGTCTCTTAATGTATAATTACCTCAAAATTATGTCTTATGTGACTTTTAACCTTGTTCTAAACTTATAATACAATGTTGGTTACTTTATTATATCACTTACAATTAAAAATGATTCGACATTTTAAAATATATTTAGGAATATAATTATATTATAATCAAGGATCATAAATGTATAAGTAAAATTAATGTTGTTTAACATCTTTCATATATACTCATCATTATCCAATTACATTTATTCATGATGAATAAAATATAACTATTTATAAATGTGAGGAAAATAGAGTATAATTCAATTTCAAAGGGATATGGTGAGTTAAAATTAATGTAACAAAAAATGTCTAAAGTATAGTGGGATACAAAAATTATTATAATAAAGTTTATATATATTTTAAGGTTATAGTAACTATATATTCTTAATAGGTATGTAAAATATACTCCCAAATATAAGTGTATTTGAAAAATCACATGATCCATTTATTTATAAATGAAGTATTTATAGAGATGTGAATGTTAAGAATCTTTTTTAAATAATGATCATGTCATTGCAAACCATTACGCATAAATGAGAGATGTAAGTGTTATTAGGTTGGGTTGATGTACCATGATAGGCCAATTTAAGCCAATTAAAAGAGAGAAGTTTTAGGGAGTTGACAATTCCTTCTCACTTTACAGAAGTTACTAAAATATGTAGTAACTATATATCATTTTTGTTGATAAACTAATAGCATTACAAATACTTGACAGAAAAATGTTTAACAACTTCTGTAACTCTAAAATCAAAATATAATATAAATTCTCTATGAACATTCGTAATAAAAAATTTTTGAGTTGTTATAAATAACAAAAACTTAATTTATCAATAATTAATCTACTACTTATTTTAAAAGTTTTTAAGAATAACTATAACCTTACCTATTTAATCTTGAAAAAACACACTAAAAGAGTGATTTTTCATTGATCTAGTAATAAGGATAAAACTGAAAAAGAGACCAAAAAAACCTAACGTACAAGTATTATTTAGTTGCGTTCTTGTTTACAAAGACACAACCTTCCTTTTGATAAATTCATCGTTGGGCAAGGTTTTTGGTAATCTGGGGTATATATTAGACTGGTGCCATCATTTATTGGGAGAAAATATGATCAATTTTGGAATCTACCCACTTCTAGTATTTTATTAATGACAAATGGACAAAAAGAGAGGGTTGCATGACTTTGTACTTTGAAATATTTTTAAATCTTTTCCTTGACCTTGAAAGGATTTTCAAATACGTATCACTGGATGGCTTTTTTTTTTTTTCTTTATCAAAAAAGTTCCTCGTATATTGGTAGTTGAATAGTTAAATTTTTTATACCAGTATGTTGTATGCTTATTTGTCACACTAAAGGATTCGATCTTTTTTTATATCTTATATTAATAATGTAGTATATTAGAGCAGCGATAAGAAAATTTTCTTTTAACTTCCCTTTATTTGTAGCAAAATAATTAATAAAAATCTAATTTATATATATATGCATATGCATGTAATTTGATTAATAAGTTATGGTAAAATTCATTTTCCATTTTGTTATAATTGGTTAATTAATTATTTGAGAGTTATAATTGTGTTGTCTTTTTTTATTATTTAATTATATTTTAGACCATTAAAGTTATAGATTTTATCTTTAATCATTAATTTAATTATATGTATTTACTTTTTTTATTTACTTAATTTTTTATATTAACTAATTTTATAATTGTATAATTAATAATTATGTGCATATATTTAATAATTAATACATTAAAGAAATTATTACAATGCTAAGATGAAAAAATATAGAGAGAGGATTCCCAACAATCTATCTATATTTTTCCATCATATCATTATATACACATAATTATTAATTATATAATTGTAAAATTGATGTAAATAAATTAAAAATATATATATATATATATATATATAATTAAATTAATAATTAAAGATAAAACTTATAATATTAAATTCATGATCTAAAATATAATTAAATAATTAAAAAGTACAATACAATTATAACTATCAAATAAATAATTAATTAATAATATATAATCAAGGATAAATGTATCAATTATTTTTTTAATTTAATAAGTGATACATACAAGATTTTTGAAAATCAATAAATAAACTGCACAACTATTTTTAAATACAATTATTATCTCTTATTTAACGGTAAAAATATATATTTTGACAACAAAAAATGATAATATGAAAAATTATGAAATTAAGTTTTAAAAATTATATTAATTTAATTAAAATTATATATAAAAAAAAATTAACCCAAACAAGGTGCGGCCTGAGCCATAATATAGATAAATATACAAGACCATCTAAAGCCGATGGGCTGTAATACAAATATTAAAGAGTTATGGTCATCCAATATGACTTGCAGGAATCAAATCAATAGGGTTGAAATTTTTTTCTTCCAACTCCAAACAATGCATCTCTATGACCGCAAATGTCACCTCCAATCCAGTCCGGAAAACCACGAGAATTTGATGTATCATGATTAACTTCATTAACCCTTGATGTCATTCCCTGGATGTTATTTCCATGATAACCAGAACGCTCGGAAAGTTCCTGTTGTCTGGTATTCGATTCTCTCGCTCGTCCGAACGTGTAAAAGTCTATGCAATAGGTAGAGACTCCAACTGATAAAGAAGACGGGTTGGGCAATGCGCGGGCGAGATTAGGTGGGCGATTCAATTTCCGAGGGGTTACCTATAAAGTCACTCGCTCTGACCTATAACTGTTAGAAACATATATAAAATTATGATTAATGTAAGAAAATGCTTAGTCCTTCCAAGAAATGACGCGAGTGACTATGTTTGGAAGAAAAGAAAAATAAAATAATAATAAAAAAAAATAAAAAAAAAATATATATATGAATGACCCATCTCTCACGCTAGATAGAAAAGAGAAGATAGACTGTTTTTTAAAAAAGAATAATAATACTATAATAAGTGATATATATATATAGAGCAATTTTTTAAGAGCAATTTTTTAAGGGTGTGCGCATAAAGTGCTGATGACAAATGAAAAGAAAAAAACAGCTGCTAAGGCAAGTATGAGTTTAAAGTTTATTGCTAAGTTCAAATTTAATATACTTTAACTGGGTGTTAGGAAGTTTTGTTTAGAATTATCATTACTTGATTATTATGTCCTTATTATAAAAGAGGTTAAATCAAAATATCAATAAATATTTTATGTTTTGAATTCATACAAATGATAATTAATATTTTTATTATATTTTTTATTTTAAAAAATAAAACAAAATATTTATTCAGACTAAGAAGTTTTATATTTTTATAAATTCTTTGATAGATATCAAGTTCTTTTATTTAAAAGAGAAAAACTAATTGGTAGGGCAAAGATATTTGACTTTTCAAGGTTAACATGCCTTTTTACGAGTTAATATAAAAATATAATACTAATGTCTTATAATTTTAACGTAAATTTATGATCTACAAATTATAGAATATTTTTATAATAATTATAATACGAAATTAACTACATTTAACCAAAAAAAAATTCATAAAAAATAATATTATAAAATTTTAATATGCTAAAAATTTTACGTAAATAAAAGATAAATTATTGATTAAAATTTGCATAAATTAGCCTAAATTTAAGTGATATAAACTTTGTCAAAATCTATACAATTAAAATGAGCCTTAAAATTTTAAAACCCTATTAATCTAATTTAAAGAAATTTGTAAAGCCCCAAATAATTACAGATTTATAAAATGAAATTAAGTTAAAAAATTCAAAATTTAAAAGGGGTTTTTTTTTTTTTCTAAAAAAAGACCTTGGAAGGACAAAATACCGTGCATCCAATCCCTCTGCACTCCCCTCTCCCCCCGAGGATAACCATTAAACCCTAATTTCCGCATCAGTTTGTATTCAAAAACATTATTTTTCAATTCGGAATTAAGATTCAGGAATTATCAAAGGATCATCCAAGAAAGACCAGTCCAAGTCCAGCCCACATAGCCAGCCTCCGCTGTCTCTCTACCCAAGCAATGACCCCGTCGACGGTCACCTCACTTACAATCCACAACGGCCTCGTCTCGTTTTCATCCCCGTCTCGCTTCATTCGCATAACTCAGGTATCCAGGTCCGGCAGGGTATATCTGACGCGAAGTTCGGAAAAGCATTTTAGATGACAAACGGGCCATGTGCAAAAAGGCATATGTTTGAGTATACACTTGATCAACCTTAACAAAAAGGCACAGTGCTCATTCTTTTACAGATCTCATGAAAATTCATGAATAATCTCACCTCCTTTGGAACTGAGAGATTATTCAGAATGGACAGTGAAAAGTGTAAGAGAACAGGGAAAAATTCGCAGCACATTGCAATAGGTGCAAGCTAAATAATAGCACACATCAGACTCTCCACTCCATAAGACGCGAGTTTTGGGTTGACGATCTGAAATTGTCGATATCCTGACATTGACCATTAGAGGGAAGGAAAGGAAATCAATTATATGATTTTATAACTAAAATTACAACTAATAAAAATCGAACAAAAAAAAAAAAAAAAAAAAACAGAGAGAGTAGTCAAGTAGAGGAGGCCTAGAGGCGTGGGGCAAGACCTTGAAATATAGATCGTCGTGGTGAGAACATTGACCTTGTACTCGGTGATAGGAGACCGGTCGGTGATGGGAACGGCCTCTTCCTTCAAGGGGGGCGCACAGGCAATGCGAATAATCCGTTGCTAATTTAAGGGGAAAAAAGAAAATGAATGTATTTGACTATTTAATTCTTATTCGTTAATTTTTAAATGTAAATCAAACAATAATTTTAATTCCAACGTTACTAGTGAGATAAATACGATTATAAATATATGACGCAGCAGTTGTAACAGAGGTATTGAATTATTTTTCAATTAAATATTTAGTGCCATATGCATCTCCCATGATTTTATATATATATATATATATATATCGTAAAAAGTGATATAAATGATTTATTAGCATATATGAGAAATAATTTTTTGAAAAATAAAAATAAAAATAATATTAAAGAGGTTGTTAGAATTAAGGACAAAAATTTCTCCAAGTTTTTTTTTAATATATTATTGATATAAGATAATTATTTGCGGTTTTGTAAATTTCCTTAAATTAGGTTAATGGAATTTTAAAATTTTATAGCTTATTTTAATTGTTTGGATTTGGGCATGATTAATTAGCAAGGCCCATAACGCCCGCGTTTGGTTTAGTTTACGTGAATCTCAGTCGGCAATTTGTCTTTTGTACAATGATGCCTTTTTGACACATTTGAGCCCCATGTTATCAATTTTAACGGTTTTTGGGCTATAATTGTGACAAAAACATTATATGATTTGCCAATCATTAATTTTGAATTCGTGCCAAAATTATTATAAAATGTAAGGTTAGTATTATTTCTGTATATTAATCCTTGTTTTGAAAAAATAAAAAAAAAATTTGTTGAAATTAAGGCAAACGTGTAAGGGGTACGCTAGGAAGCTTAAGCACTGCCAAGCAACTTAGTACGGCTCGGTAATTGAAACAGATGGGATTCATATCTGCAAAGCTTTGCAGTTGGAGCAGCCTACAATTTCGGTTCTGCGTCTTTTCTTGTTTTCCTGTCCCATGCCCGGTGCACAAAATAACGAAATTCATCAGGACCGTTCATTTTGTGGACCCCACAAATCAGCTTTGGGGAAGAACAGAATTTCCCCTGTTATAACTAGAGAGGTCGGCAACCAATTCATAATAAACCGGAAGGTCAAAACGATCATGTATTTACCAGGTTGAAGATGCATTAATTCTGGTGACCAACTGCTAAACCACTGTTTTCCCCTCTCATCATTTGGTCATATTTTGCACGTACTCGTTCAAGTACTTGCATATATAGCCTCTCCAGGCACATGGATAGACGCACTACCTGCTTATGGAACACTCAAACTGCATAACAACTTCCAGCAAGTGAAGGGTGGAGTACCATATTATTCATTCCTTATAGTTTATAGATCAATTCCCTCGCTTATTTCAGGTGAAAAAAACAGGTCCCTTGCTTATTAACCCTCAACTCCTACTTATTTATCAATGGACTTTCGCCTTCAAGATCATACAGCCCTCCAAACCACATGCTGGTCAAACAAAGCAGTAAATGTTTCCTGGCAATCAAGTGAGTGGCCTACGAAATCAGAAGATTGTGCACATCCTTTTGCGAATTATATGTTGCCTTTGCGTTCCTTGTCCCTGACTTTGATAAGCAGAGAGTAGGCCTTTCCTATGTTGATTGTATAGTTTCTCAGGCAATCCTCTCAAAAATAGAAAATAAAAGAGCCAGAAAAATCATAAGGAAAGTTGTTTAAACTGAAGAATATGGAAGAGAATGTTAGATTTATTGATCCAATTTCTTACACATAAAAACATGTGAATGATGGTACGGGAAAACAATAATCAGGTGTTAATAGGTAACACAAAAAAACAGATTAACAATTGCATAGGGGTTGGATGTCCTTAAACTGATGTGAGATGCAAAATTAGCTTTCCTCGATCAATTCCTCAGCTGTTAACAGTAATATGATTGTGATCTATCCTTTAATAAGAATGATGTTACCTCAGGGAATATTGGTGCCAGATAGGGACCCCATCATAACTGAGGTTTGCTGAGACATAAATTATGAGGAAAAGAATTTTCTGCCTATGCCTAGCCTTTCCATTTCTTAGCTCTTCCAGAATTGTTTGATGGCCTCATTACCTGTTACCGTCTGTACAGGTAGTTTGCTAGAGGGAACTTCAGACTCCTTGCCACCTGTGCTCCATTTCAAACAACATTAGTGGATACTAGAAGCACTTGACAGAAAACAGAATCTCCATAATGTTTCGCCCAGTATGAAATGCAATAAACAGGAATTGGAAAGGCGCCAAACGTTACCTTCAGAGCCAAATCTTCAGATAGTGTGGTCCGATATCGCGTTGAACCCTCTAAAGGGCAGATTCCTCCTTTAACAATAAAATTAGCATTACAAAGACTGGATAGCTGCAATAGCACATCAGACATGAGTGCATTATCCTCTCCAATTCTAATTGCATCATTCCCATTTTCCTCTTCACCAAGAGAACCTTCTGCTACAGATGTGATACACTGAAATATGGCTAATAACCTCTCCAGTGGGAAGGTCCCAGGCCCCTTTAATAGTAATTCCTGTTCTGCAGTTTCTTTTTGCTCCATGGATTTTTCAGAGGCCCTAAGAAAGAAATTCTGTTAAGATGATAATAAAAAGACCATACAATTGTTCTTCACAATAAGAAGCTAATTAGTTGAGGCTTGGTTGTCTCATCTTAGGAGAATTTTGCATATAAATATTAGTAGCATCGCTAAACTAGAAAGATCCCATACGATACTCAAGTTCTAGCAAGGAAATCACTACACAAGAAAAGATGGACAGCAATATGCCAAGAATTTGGTCAAATTGTCAAATGACTTACTTCCTTTTTCTTTTACGGCTAGAAGAACCCCCAGTTGAATCAAACAGGGATGCATCAAGAGTGGCTGGGTTTCTTGAAGCCAGGAATGCTGAAATAAGAAGATACTTTGCTGAAGTTGACATATGGAAATCAATCTCAGCAATTTCATCTCGGACTTCTGACTTTCTTACTCTATCTTTCTGTCGTATCTCCCCATTGAATTCAACTTCAAGGGTTGTCTGAGGTGGAACCCAGAATGTCTCATTCAAAGCAGGGCTAACATGTGGCTTAAAATGACCAAACAACTGTCTCTTCAACTCTTCATTAGGAAAAGATTCCAAATCAACTAAGGGCTCACAATATTTACTAAATAGTGATGAAAAAGCAGTGGACAAGTCATCCACTCGTCTTGTAATTCTGCAGAAAGGTCTCAATACAATGCTGTTGGCAAGAAGAGAAAAGCAATCATTGGTTGGATGATACAAAACCTAATGCAAGGTGAGAAGCAAAAGAAATTTAATGCACGGTCTTACTCAAGAAAGGAGGAATAGAGCTTTCTATTTGCTTGGTTTCTCAAGAAAATTTGACGAAGATCTTCCTCTGTGTATTCAGGAAAATATACAGGAATAGGCTCAATATAACCCATAACTGAATAGTACGTATCAGGGGAAGTGTTGCTAATCAATATGAACCCCACTTCTGGCATATTCAAAATATTATGAAGATTAAATATCAAGGGTAGCATGCTGGAACTTTTGTCCCACTCACGAACAAGCTCCAAGCTATCGAATACCAAATAGATCATACTTCCCTTACACTGCCCAGCCACCTTCTTTTCACTTAATTTTCCAGAATTACACTTGAGAGTATGAATCACACTAAACAAAGCTTCACGCAGAAAATTGACAAAATCAGAAGGCCTTTCACAGCGTTTTGCACTCAAATAACCATTCACCGAACACTTTCTGTGAAGTAACAATTGATTTAAAATGCACTCAAACAAAATCCATGGACTATAACAGGTACGGCAGCTAGTATAGACAAAAGGGCGACCAAGATGCCTGAAAATCTGGAGAACAACACTGGTTTTTCCAGTAGAGCCACCTCCATAAATAAATAGAGGGAGCATGGGGCAATTCAGGGGACCCAGAAGACACATGAGCTCAAGAATCTGGTTGCGTCGACCCGGAAAACTAGACAGCAGATCATCCAAACCAAGGTGTTCCCCCTTGAACGAAAGATCATCGATTCTGGGGGTATAAGGCTGACTAATCTTTGCTGTTTTGACCTCGTTGCTTGTAATAGCAGCTAAAGAAGAGGACCGAGTTGATCTTCTTGTGACTCGTAGGTTTTCCTCTTTACCCATTTGTTCAAAAGTGCGCAATAATCATGTTGTCTGTGTGGTGGGTGGCAATATATAAGGCAACAATTTAGCAAGAAATCTCAAACAAATGGAGGGTAACAGCAAATATATTACTTAAAATCCAAAAATACAGAAATTGATGCAATTATTTCTCAAAATTGAACTTACTTTGATATGATAAAATGTTCCAAGCTAGTTTCTCTATTTTTAATTCTCATCCAACTGAAATACACGCTAAATTCATATATTTATAAATTTTTTATTCTCTAGAATTATGTGGCTACCGATGGTTCAATATAGAAGTTCGCACCCGTGTATCAGGCAACAGCATTGAGCATTTGAACGGCAGAAAAATCCATTAAAATTACCTGAAGAGCACAGAAAATGTTGAATCGGAGCTCTACTGGATCTCAATGTCTGAACCGATTACAAAATTGCATGGTACGGATACTAACGGACGTTCGGGATTTGGCCGGAGAAAAGATGTCGCGGTTGCCAGATGAACAGGACAGCAGGGAGGCAGCGGCGAGAGCGAGGGGCTGGCGATCGTTGAGCGAGGCAAATGAGGATAGGGTTTCCGGTTTTTTAGATTAAAGGAAGAATCGTGATACTAATTGATAGGCAAAATGCAAATGAAGTTTCCCGCCAACCAAGTATTTATATCGTGCGAGAGAGTGCATGGAGATCATTTCCTAGCCTGCAGTGAGAGCCAATCACATTACATAACAATTAAATTTTATTTTTCTTTTTCTGTTTCTTTTTTTAAAGCGTTCGAGTCATTTTTTTAATCCAAAATAATAGTTGACAGTTAGAAAAGTATTTTAGGTCGAATTTTTATTATCTTTTATAACATTAAGTACGAGTATATATATATATATAATGTTGAAATTTATATAAAAAAAGAATTAATTATAATAATTTATTAAAATTCATCTAATAATTTACTATAATATATATATATATATCTCTTAACACATCTCTTTAAAATAAAATATAAATTTTGTTAATACTTAACTTGTCAAGTAAATACTAAAAAGATGCATTTTTAAGAATTTTTGTGAATAAATTAGTGACTTGGTTATATAAGCAAACATGGGAAGTGTACAAATTATTGTTGAGGAGCTGATCATGTTCAAAATGGTAGTCTATCTCAAGTTACTTAGTGCACTCTTGAAAGGCTAGATTAGTAACAAGGTAAAGAGCAACTAAGTTATCAAAATAGAGTCATTGGTGCAAATAAAGTCACATTTAAATCAAGTAAAAAAGATCAAAACTACACCAATTCATTTGTGGCATTTGCCATGACTCAGTACTTAACTTTAGCTAAATGTCTAGAAATAATTTGTTATTTCTTTGATTTCTAAGAGATAAGACTGTCCCAATGAGAAATAACATATCTTGTAGTGGATCGTTGTGTTGTAGGGCAATTAACCTAATTTGAATCACTGCATACAAATAATTAAAAGTAGCTAGACAATGAAAGAAAAATATATTGTCCATAAGGACCTTTCATATATTTGAGAACATGAAAGATTACATTTATGTGTGGAATCCAAGGATGCTACACGAATTAATTAAGATATATAATGTTTGGTTAAGTGATAGTTAAATAAAGAAATCAACTAACAAGATAGTGGAATTGACTTGAATCCTTTACTGGTTCTCTCAAATTTGCACTCAATCCATGTTTCAAATCCATTGGAAAAAATGCTAGTTAAGCCTTTAACAACCAACTTCCTTTAACAAATCTAAAGTATATTTTGTTGGTTCACAACAATTCCCTCTTTACTGTAAGCCACCTCAATGCTGAGGAAATATTTAAGATGACTTAGGTCTTTAATGCTAAATGTGATGCAGAGATGTTTCTTAATGTGAGCAATGAGGTTGAAATCATTCCCTTTAATCACAATATCGTCAACATAAACAAGAATAGCTATGAACAAATTTTTATGCACATTAGTAAAAATGAAATCGTAAGTTGCTGACTGTTAAAAAGTAAGGTTGTGAAGACTATCCAAGAACTTTTGATACTAATTTTTTAAAGTCTATTTGAACTTATATTATGACTTTTGCATTCGATACACTTTATTATTACTTGGTCTAATAAAACCTTAAGGCATTTTCATGCACATTTCTTTGGTTAAATTTTTATGCAAAAGACATTATTTACGTCTAATTAATGTATATGCCAATGTTAAACAGTAACCACTATTAGTAGGCATCTTAAAGTGGTAATCATTGTTGTTAGTAGAAAAGTATCATGGTAATCTATGTTTCCTACTTGCGTAAAACCTTTGGCCACTAATTATGCCTTAAAGCATTTAATAAAACCATTATACTTGTACTTTATTTTTTAACCTACATAGAATCAATAGTGTACTTACTTTCTGAGAGGTCCTCTAAAGTCTAAGTATAATTGAGTTCTAATGCATCAATTTCTCATTGCATGGCATGTTTCCACCTAGTATCCTATACAACTTGGTAATAATTCTTAGGTTCATTGAGAGAAGATATGGATGCAAGAAAAACTTGATGGGTTGGTGTAATGTGTGAATAATTTAAATAATGAGACAAAGAACAAACCTTACCTAAATTTGTTATTGGTATAGTACCTTGAAATGGAACTAAAAATGATGGTATAGTATACTTAAAACATATTAGCTTTTGAGATATTTTCCTAATGTGTTTTAGGGTTGATGAGGATATTATTTCTATGTGATTTGGTGTTAGGTTATGAATGGTTGAAAATTTAGGTAAATTGGTTACTATTTTTGTATTAAGGTTGGAGTTTGTTGGTGGGCTAATTTGTTCATGATTTGTTAAGCTCATTTAAGTGAATTGAATTTATGAACCTTCAATAAATGGGTTATCTTCAATAGGTGAGTTGTTATTAATCATGTTAAAGCGTGTAGTGTGGTGTGCATAAAAGGGTAGAAATGTTGTGTTTAGTCTAAAAGGAAATATTTTTTTATAAAATACAAAATCTCTTAAGACAAACATCTTCTTTTTTTCCAAGTTGTTATACCTTTCTTACCATATAAATACCTAAGAAAAACACGATAATGTGCTCTTGTAAAAAACTTATCCTTCAGCTTATCATGGTTGTAAGCATAGCAAAGGGATCTAAAAACTCTTAATTTCTCATAGTTAGGTGGCTTCTTGAAAAGAACTTCATAGGGAACTTTGTTTCAAAGTATAAGTGTAGGCATAAGGTTTATAAGGTATAAAGTAGTTAAGGCACATTCACCCTAAAATTTCAAAGGTAAGTTAACCTAGAAATTTAAAGGCTTAGGCAACTTCTAAAATGTGTTGGTGTTTACCCTCTACCCTCCTAATTTGTTATAGTGTACCTATACAACTTGTTTTACGATCAATACCATATGCAACTAGAAATTTGTCTATGGTGAAAGATTCAGTGCCATTGTTATTTCTAATAGTTTTAACATTAGTTTTAAATTGTGTTTCCATATAATGATAAAATAGGATAAGGTAATCATGGGTTTTACTTTTATTCTTCATAAGAAAATCCAAGTGCATATTGAATGATCATTTATTATTGTCAAAAAATAATGGGCTCCACTCAGAGTAGGAACATAATAGATTTCCTAAGTATCCATATAAATAAGATCAAAACTACATGCACAATGGTTATTGCTAATTGGAAAAAAAAAAAAGAACAAGTTTGTTTTATCTTATGAAAAGCATCGTAAACATTAATTGATTTACTAAAAAAAGAAATATTATCCAATAAGTGAAATTTGTTTCTAAGTAGGTGGCCAAAAGCATATAGGTCATAAGCTTGAATCTTTATGAGAAATACTTTGGCTTGCTATTGCAAAGTTTCTTTTTAATTGGTAAACCCCATCCCTAAATTGGCCCATTCAATTGGCATTTTTGTGCATAAGTCTTAAAAAATAAAAGAGTTAGGAAAAAAAGTGATTGAGTAATTAAAGTTATAAGTAATTTTGAAAATTGATAAAAGGTTACATTAAAAACCAAGACTAAGCATAACATTTTATAAGTTTATGTTTAGGGTTACTTTGGTTTTGCTAGTATAGGTTTCGAGTAATATAGGTCTATTAGGTATTTTAATTGGTTTATAGGTAGAAACATGTTCAATCTCACTTAACACCCTATCATTACCTACCATATGGTTTGTGGTACCACTATTGATTATCTAGAATTCATTAAATAAGGTACATTTACCTATAAAGTTGGCCACTAACTCATTACCACTTGTCTATTCTTATGTCATTAAATAGGGATTATTTAAAATTTGCAACAAAATAGAGGTGGACAAGTTCAATTTGGGCATGATAATTTTGCAAACATGGAGAGAAAAAATGGTGACAACAATGAAAGCAATTGGAATGAGCATAAAAAACTCTTGTATAACTTTAATTGCTCTTTAAAGGGTAACCAATGATTTCAAAACATTCCTCTTTTGTGTGTCTTGTCTATCTACAGTGATCACACTTCTTCATATTGCGATTATTTTCAACTAACTATAACCTTTTATTGTGTTCCCTTTAAGTTCCTTTGGAATTTGAGTTTGTAGCAAAGGTTACTCTTTCCATTTTCAATCTAGATATCATTTTATCTATACAAAGTTATTACTCCTCTTATAAAGTAAGAGAGAAGATCTTACTTAGCAAGGGAGTTGGTTTTATAGATAAAATTTGTGATTTTAATCTATCATAACTATCATTCAAGCAAAGAAGGAATTGACATCCTTTTTTTATTTCTTTCAATTACTTATTCTTTTGTTGCTTTATATTTACAAGAGGGTAATGGACTACATGCTTTCATTTTTTACTATAAAGTCTTAATCTTGTAAAGTTTTTTGTAATGGTCTTCGTTTCCTTTTTGATTTTGTAAAGTCGAGGAGTGTTGCCTTATCCATGTTCACACAAATCACCTTATATCTCATAAGCATTGTTGGCATAGGTCAAGCTGTCTTGGATTTCTTGAGCTAAAGAATTGCAAATTTATACTTCTACTATGCAATCATTTTTTTGGCACAATAAAAGTTCAACATTTGTTTCTTTTGATTTCGTCAATTTTCCATTAGCAAAACTTGTTTTGGCTTTTGCAAAAAGTGTCATCTCAATAAAGTTCTTCCAAGCAACAAAGTTATCTCTTATAAACAAATTTGGGATAAAGATGAGACCAAGGTGATTAGAAGGATGCAAGACATATGAATTTAGCTTATGTAAGAATTGGCTAGTCCCTTCTTCTCCCTTTGATTAAGGTGATATTTCATTTTATGACATTTTAATGGTTCTTGACAACAAATGGGTTTTTTTTTACTCTAATACTATGTAAAAAAGTGTATTAGGTAGAACTTCTATTATCTTTGATAGCATTAAATATAATACATATATACAAGTGTTGAGTTCTTCATAAAACAAAAAAAGGAAAAAAAAAGGAAGAAAGAATCAATTATGATAATTAATTAAAACTAATGTGTTAATTTGTTAAATTAATGTAAAAATACACACCAAATATTACAAAATATATACAGAATATTTTCATAAAAATCAAACTATTTTCCTTAAAAAAAAAGAAGAAGAAGAAGAAGAAAAACAAAACAATATATTAGCGTAAAAGAAAAAATCATCATACATGACAAAGAAAATTAAAAAAAATAATAATTTTAAGTAAAGGATCTAGCAAGTAATTTAAAATTTGCTGCTAAATTAAAAGTAAAAGAATAAAACTGTCACAAGCAATCAAAATCCCAAATTATTTTCACCATCATAAACAATATATAAACTTTGCGAAGTATGCAATTTCACACTCACATTTTGTTTGTTTGTTTTTTTTTTTTTTCTCGTTTTATAAGGAAACACGCTCACATTTTGTTAATTCAATCCAAGCTTGAATTTTCAAAATGTAATAAATTAACCCAATTATTATTAGTAAAGCAGCATTTTTAAGCATGCTCTGCGCTCCTGCCGTCCTGCCTAGTTAGCAACACTATAACATTAATGGGGGAAGTCTCGCAGAACGAAACCAAAGGTCACTTTAAAATTAACTTTTTTATTTATTTTTTTGTATTTTAATTATTCCAAAACCCAAGTAAAATGGATGGATTACATATAGTAACACATAATTTCTTTTTTAATCTATCAAAAAGTCTATTAAACTAGAAGTTACATAATGATGCTAACTCTCTTCATTCTTATGTCTAACCTTTTAACTACTTAAATGTCTCCCAAAAAAACAGTACCAAGTAAATTTTTATGTGACAATTATAGATTGCAAAATTTCAATGTCCTTTTTTTATACCTTAGTTATGATATGAGAGTGGAAATAATTTAGACTATCTTAAGGAAAGGCATGCGAAGTTATGAATCGCATTATCCCTTGGTTAATGAAAACTGAGCTAATCTACTAGAATTTTCTGAGTTTAAAATGCAATCTTTTCCTTAAATTTTCCTCATCAAGACGTCAACAGAGGAAAAATCTCAAACAGGCATGTTTCTTCTAAACACAAATTCAATTTAATCTCTCTCTCCCTCTCTCTCTCTCTCTCTCACACACACACACACACACGCACACACACTGTTAAATCTAAGAAATTTTAATTGCTGACTGCCTAATTTCGGATGGTTAAGAATTTTTTGTCCACTCAGGATTGCTTATCCCACGAATTAAGATCCTAAGATGCAAAATTTTGTTTTTTAGCATTTCTTTGGTTCAATTAGTTCCTACCTTGGCAGCTACTTTACACCCGAGAAGCCTTGCAACATAACATGGAAGATCCTTCTGCCAACTAGAGTTGGCGGGGACATCAAATATTATATCGAACGCTTTACTTAACGTTCAACAGTGGAATCACAAAAAAACACAATCCCACTTTCCCAGCACAATTCTTCATCAATGTGTAACACGTTGAGTTCACATAACCTAGCAACCTTCACGAGAGATGAATCGCATGCAGAGCATAAAGGTAAATTGCCAAATCAAGACATAAAGCAGTAACCATCACAATTACATAAACAGAAAATCATCAAACATTTCACAGGTAACTACAACCCTCGTCAAAAGAAACATATATTGACACCCAGCAAAATATATCAGTTACCACCCTGACATTTTTTCTCAACTATTGATTTCTTCATCGTGTTAATTCTTATTTAAGGAGGAACTTCCCTTAATAAACGAACCACGTCAATGGCCACCCAAATTAACATCCTTGAGACAAAAAATTGGACTCAGCATCCTGCCACTTTTCTGGGCAGTAAATGCTAGTGAATCTGGAGTTAGAAGAATCATAAGCGTGGGGAAACTGCCTTAACAACTGCCATTAAAAAAAAAAAAAAAGCATCTGAAATAATGAACAGGAAAAAACACCACAAAACTTGCAGTTTTGGTGTAATTCCTTCTTTATGCTGAAAGATAAATTAAACTCACAAATTTGTACAAATTTTTGTTGTCACCGTAATAAAAATAAAGGAACAAAAAAGATAGAAATATAGGTAACCTCGAACAATTGATTCCATTCTCACATGCTATCAATGGAGAGAACTTACTTACAAAGCAAGAAATAAAATAGGAATCTTACCTCATTATTGATGTCGGTCCTTGTAAAATAAAAAGTTAGGATCATAGTTACCTTTAATAACTTCCAGAAATTAGTAATAAATTAATTATCACTAAATTGAATATTGCTTGTGATCTAAGTGATATCATTATACTAGATAATACCTTATTTATAGTTCAAACTTCTTATTATAAGAATCAATGAAAAATATGTATCATTTATTTTTTAGAGAGTAAAAAATAGATCAATTATTGTCTTTTTTTAATGTTTAGAAAGAAATATTTTTATTAATACAATTTTTTACACTTTTTCAATAATGTGTATCTGCAGTAGGTATAAAGTTTTAAATTCTCCAACTTCCCTTTACTAGGTTAAGTTAGCCTATCATGGGTAGACTAACTCGGTCCAATAATATTTATGTCTCTCATTCACACATAATAAGTTGGAATGACCAAAAACAAAAAAAAAAAAACACAATTCTTAACATTCAAATTTTCATATGTAATTTATATAAGTAAATAAAATATGTAACTTATGAATGCACTTACATTTTAAAATATATTGTATGCACTTATTAAGGATATATAGTTGTTGTAATACTAAAAAAAGTGAGTTTTATTATATAAAAAAAGTTTTATTATGCCTTCGATATGTTTTATTACATTAATATCAACTCACTATATTCCTTTTAAATTGAGTTAGATTTTCTTTTTCCTCATATGTATCCATAATTATATTTCATTCATCAAGAATAAATATGCTTGGTTAATCAATAAATACATATGAAAGATATTATACAACAATAATTTTCTTTTTACACTCTTGTTTCTTAATTATAATACAACCACTTTTTTGAATATATTCCAAAAAGAGTCGAATCATTTTTTACTATAGGTAATATAGTAAAGTAGCAAATATCATATTATAAGCTTAAAAAAATATTAAAAGTCACATGGAACACAATTTTGGAAATAACAACCTTAAGGGACTCATACAACAAAGAAGTAAAGATTAATTCTTCTATTTCTCTTATTGGTTAAATAACACACATGATATGAAACATGGGTGATGGTGATTATTCTCCATAAAGAGTAAATGCCATTTCACTCATTTTTTTATAACATCACCATATAAATTTTAGCTTAGTCACTTTCAAGTATTTAACTTGAGTTTTTAAAGTAATTTCCTTATTAATGAGTGTCAAATTAAAATCTCATATCTAACTTTCAACAAGATGTACAGAGAGTGAGATTCTATATTGGTTCTTATTCATTTTATCCTCATTCTGATTTTCTTAAGGCGATTATCTCTATATATATTAGTTCACATAATGGTCTCATCTTTACATGCTCTTTCAAAGTTAAAGGTGATTGTCCATGTGAGTAAACTAATCTTAACCTATTTGACATATTTTTACTTTCCTTATAAAAAGAAACTTATGGTAGAATTAATTTCATATCCAACTCATTGTATAACAATCAACAATTAGGATAATATTACTAATACACATGCAACAAGAAACAAACTCTTTAATTATATAATAGCACTTTATAATGTATCACAACACATTAATTTTTATAAAATTCTAAAGACTTAACAAGTGACTAAAACACATCTCTTGGTATTAGTTTAATTAATAGATCTACTATTATCCCATGTCTCAAAATATACTATAAAGTCATATCTTTTTGTGACATAATGTCTCTTATAAAGTTGTACTTAGTATTAATGTGTTTGGTTCTACAATGATATTTAAGATCTTTTGCATATGTGATAACCGTCTGATTATCACAATATAATGTGACAATGTTCTATTAATCATAACACACTTCCAAATGTTATAAAAATCTTTTAAGTCAAACAGCTTCTTGCATTGAAACTAGTCAAATTATAAATTTTGCTTTCATCATTGATAGGGAAATTTAGGTTTGCTTCTTGCTATTTCATGACATGGTGTCATTATTTAGTAAAAACATCGATCTTGATGTAAATTTATGTTCATCTATATCTCCTCCTTAATTGGCTTTTGAATAACCAATTATTCATAAATCATTTCCTTGATAACATAAAAAATATTTTGTAGTGCCCTTGAGATACTAAAGTATTCTCTTCATAGCTTACCAATGTTCTTTTCCTAAGTATGATTGGTATTGATTCACCAATCCTATGACATAACAAATGTTAGGGCGTTTACACATTATAATGGACATTAAATTACCCATTGTATTGGAATATGGCACAATATTCATTTTTTCGTGCTCTTGTTATATTTTAAAATATATTTTAAGACTCAAGTCATCACCTTAGCAACTAAAGTGCCAATAAATTTACAACTTGCCATTCTAAACTACTCAAAAATTTTATAGATATAAGGCTCTTATAAGAGAGCTAGAAGTCTTTTGGAATGATCCCTATAGATTTTTTACTCTTAATATGTAAATTTCCTCACACATGTCCTTCATTTCAAAATTAAAGGACAACCATTTCTTAATGGTAGTGTCATATTCCTTATCATTTTTAGCAACTAAAATGTCATTTGCCTATAAAGATAGAATTATAACTTATTTTCAAATCTTTTAACATAGATGCAATGATCCTTATTAATCATTACAAATTCATATGGATTATTGCATGGTGGAATCTTAAATACCATTACCTTATTGATTGTTTTAGGCTATAAATTGGTCTTTAGAGTTCACAAACTTTATTCTCTTAGCCTTAAATAATAAAACCTACAGGTTGTTTCTTATAAATTTATTTGCCTAGCTCTCCATTGAGAAAAGTAGTTTTAATATCCATTTGATATAATTTTAAATTTATATTTGCTACTACAACTAAAATTAAGTGAATTAAGGTAAATCATATTACCAATGAAAAAGTTTCCTTATAATCTATACCTTCTTATTGAGTATAACCTTTTATTACTAAGTATAATTTATTCCTTTCTATGGATCCATTTGCTTTGCACTTGATTTTGAGAATTTATTTGTTCCTAATAGCTTTACATTCTTAGGAAAAATCTACCAAGTCCCAAACTTTGTTGGATTTCAATTCTTCTTCCATTATTTTCATCTTTTGTTCTTTAACATGGTATAAGAAAGCATCAGTTATTATTTTAAGCTTTTCCCCATCATAAGGCACAATTATAAAAACTTATCTTTCAATCTTAAATGATAACATAAGATACTTTTATAATTGCTTTTATGTAATATAAGTTCTTGCAAATCTTGCATAACTTTTGGTATAACACTCCCACTTGAATTGATAGCTTAAGGCATTTTCTCATTCATTTGAGTTAGTGGATTTAGTGTATTATAGCCATTTAAATCATTCATTTCATAAAGATAAAAATCTTTATCAATATCATCCCTATTAGAAAAATCATTCTCTAAGAATATGATATCATGTGATTCCAATTCTAAAATACTTTCATCAATTTATTTACCAATAAACACATACCTTTTAAAGTGTTCATAGTATCTTATAAAGATACATTTTTTTTCCTCTTAGACCCAATTTCCCATATTTATGGGATGGATTGTGAACATGAGTTGTTAACTCTTATAGTCATAAATTACTTAAGTCAAACTTCCATCTTAATTATAATTTATATGATGTGGAAATAACAAATTTAAAGGGTATATAGTTAAGTACATATATAACTATTAATAAAACATCACCCAATAATTTATTGGGAGATTCACTTATGCTATTATGGACTTAACCATCTCTAATAAAGTTTTACATTTTTTCTTTATAACACTATTTTGTTACGAAGTACTAGGAACAATTAGTTGTCTAACTATACCCTTTTCATTATATAGTTTCTTAAACTATTTAGAGAGATATTTGCATCCTTAGTTAGTTTTAGGGGTTTTAAATCTTTTATTTAATTGATTCACTACCATACATAAATATTTTTTAAAATATTCTAATGCCTTAAATTTATAAGAGATAAACATGGCCTTAACACATAAAATCAGTTATAAAAGTAATGATATATAAAATACCATACTTTGCCCTCACACTTATTGAACCACATATATCAAAATAAATTAATTGTAATGAAAATTTGGCATTAGTAGCCTTACTAAATGGTTTCCTAATAACTTTTTCTTTTAAAAAGAGTTGATATATAGGCAATTCAATTTTAACTAATAAGCCTAAAAGGCCCCTTTTAGCTAATTTATTTATTCTCTCTTGCCCAGCATAACCTAGTTTAACATGTCAGATATTTGCTATCTATGACATTGTTATTGGTTGATGTAATAATAAAAAAGCAACTATTATAGATATTAAACACATCATAATTAATATCCAATACAAACAAATTATCTGACATATATCCACGATTAATATTAAAAGTGTCATCATAAATATTTATAACATGATTTTCCAAAACAAGTTTATAGCCCAAACATAAAAGAATAGGAGTGAAAACAAGATTTTGTTGAGTTTCAAGTGCATAAAGAACATGATTAAGTAATATGGTTCAACCATCTTATCTTTCTAATTTGCAAATGTTAATCCCTTTGATTTATACCCTTATATTATTCCCAACATGCACCTATCTTGTATTAACTCCAAGTTGATAGAACTAAACATATATTTCTCGATCTTTAGCTACATTAGATGCTTAATTAAATGAGATAGACACTCTGTACAAAGAACAAATGGATAAAAAGTTTTTAAAGCCCTTATAACACTCTCATCATTAAAGAAGCTATGCATTCCATGATCAAATTCACTAAGTTGTAGGGTAGTTGCAATTCCAAAAGAGTGCTAAAAATGAAACTTTATCTCAAATAGTCATATGCTTTCTCAAGATTAGGCTTAAGCACTATATTGCCTTTGTTCTAATGAAAACTATGAAAATAGTGGATTACTTCTTAAACAATTACAAAATTATCAAATATATAATGCTTAGTACAAAGTTAAAATAGAGGTAACAATAACTTGGACCTATTTAATGGCTCCTTTATGTAGTGGCAAAGAGAAAGAGTATTTGCTAACCAATCTACAAGACCATAAGTAAAGCCATTAAGTTAAACTTTAATCACTTGGCCTAACATTGTCAAACTGTTTTCATAATAGTAAGCCCATTATTACTTAGGCTTGAAGAATTATGCTATATGTTTATTTTCTAATTAAGTAATTCTGCAAAATCTAGCTTAGCTATTGTCATTAGGATAAAACTTACATAGTTATAACCATATAGAATTTTATTATTTAACCTAATAAGAATTTTCAAAACCTACTACACAATATTGCTATTGTTTGATCAAATTTATCCTTTAAGTTAATAAGAATTAGTTATCATACAAAAATTTAATCATACCCTTTTATTTTAATCTATAGTCCTTATTTCATGAAAAATATCTTATTTTATAATTTTGCCTCTTAGTATAAAAACTTAAAATTTCACACTTTTATAAGAAAATTTCAAAAATTTTAAGAATTTAATTAATAACATATTTTTATCTACACATTAGTGAAAAAAAAGTGTTCTTATTTTTTGACTACTTTTATGAATTTAGGAAATTTTAATTCTATAGGCCAAAAAAGATTTCATGGCCTAATATTAACTGCGATAGTTTAAAACTACGGTTTAATAATTTTATTTTAAGAAAAAAAAAACTCCTTGACCATTGAACAAAAAAAAGAATTAAATATAAATGGTGATTTTTTAGGTATCTTAACAACATGGGATGAAAAGAAATTTTGTCTATACCTAAGCTCACCACGTGAAGGGCAAACCTTAGCTAGCCTTCACCAATCTAATCAAAGGAAACAACCAAACTCCTTGCTTTATCTTTTACCTTTTTATTACTATTTACACACTCATAAAGCCTTATAGACATACACAAAATGATGTCAATCCCATTTTTCTTTCTAATTCATCTGTGTACCCAACCTTTTTGTTATTCCTATCTCATTTTCTCTTTTATTAAAAAAATAAATGAAAAAAAAAAAGAAATGGCATTAATACTAGTCATTTTCCCTTCGATAGAATTAGAGTTTGGTGACTCAAATGTTGTTCGGTCCAATCCAAAAAGCTCATGGTATGAACTAGTTATATTTAGATTTAGGGTTTCTTTTTTTTTTTTTTGTACATCCATACAAACACATATATATCTTGTTAGGATAAATAAGATATTTCCATACTTCTTCTTTGATTTAGTGAATTTCTCCTTTTTTTCTTATGGTTTTTCCCTATTTTAGGGGTTTTCACATAAATTCTTTATGTTCTTAATTTCATGTTTTTCTTTTTGTTGCTATCCAAGTTTGATTTTATCATTTCAAATTAATATTAAAGTAACACCAAATTTGATCTCTATAATGACAATTATGAAATACAAAATTCTAATTTTGGATTACAACACCAAATTTTTACTATGGTAGGTTAAGATATAAGATATGCTTACACAATTAGATTTAGATGATGCATTGTTAGGGTTTGGCAAGACACCCTTGTTTTTGTTGTTGAAGGAAAAACAACATAAAGATCAAAAGGCCTTATTTTAAATTCATCTACATTTGTTTATGTAGGATGTTTTGAAAGAGATATCAGTTGTTACGTTATGGTTGAGATTATAGTAGTTATGTATGATGAGAATTCTAACCAATTAAATGCATTTGAAATAGCAATTATACTCTTATCGCATGATAAAGGTACATCTATTAAAGAACACCTAACTATTTTTAAGGAAATAGTATTTAAGCTAAACAATATATAGGTTAAGTATGATGAAGAAGATTTTATGTTGATTCTATTATAATTGCTACCTTTTTCATATTCAACTTTTAAATATACTATTTTACGTAGTTATGATACTTGTACTTTGAATAAGGTATATAATACTTTGTTCTCTAAAGAGAAAATTAAACAACTTATAGTTAGATCTAAGGTTTAGGTAGAGAGCCTTGTTATTTAAGGGAGGTCATAGTAGAAAAATTCTAATAATGATAGAAGAGGTAGATTAAAGTCAAAAAATAAAAACAAGACCTATAACCATTGTAAGAAAAAAAAGGCATATCAAAACTAAATGTTATATATTATAGAATAAGAATTAGAAAGTTGTCGTTAATTAGAAGGAAAAATAACCAAAAAGCTCCAGCACAACTAATGTTGCAAAAGATATTTAAAATGATAAAGAACTTATAATTATTTTTAATGACAACTCCAAACTTCTTGAGGATTGGATTCTTGATTCAAGTTGCACATTTCATATGTGTCCTAATTAGGATTGGTTTTTAATACATGAGATGGTGTCTAAAAGTTTTATGTTGTTAAGAAATAATGCAACTAGTATTAAAATAATCTAAATTAAAATTTTTATTGATGTTGTTTAGACACTTGGAGATATGAGACATGTTCCAAATCTGAAGTATAATCTTATCTCTTTGAGTACTATTGATTTGAATAGATACAAGTGCAATTATAAAGGTGAAGTCTTAAAGATTAGCAAAGGTACTTTTATTATGATGAAAGGATATAAAAATTTTGTTAGGTTCTATGTCTTGTAAGGTTTTATAATTATGGGTGATGCAGTTATCACTTCTTCTTTGTTAAATGGAGATGTTACTAAACTATGGCATATGCATCTACGACATATAAAAGGGAATAAGATGTTTGAATTGAGCAAAAGAGGTCTTCTTGATGGAAAAAGTACTACTAAATTGGAGTTTTATGAACACTACATTATTTTGAAGCAAAAAAGAGTTAACTTCAGCAAAGGCATTTACAATACAAAGAAAACACTTAATTATTTGCGTTATGATCTTTAGGGCCCATTTGAAGTGCCTCCTAAGGCTAGTTCTAAATATATGCCAACTTTTATTATTGACTTCTCTAAGAAAGTTTTGGTATTCCTCTTGAAGCAAACGAGTGATGTATTTATTACATTCAAGCACCAAAAAACTATGATTAAGAAATAAATAAGGAAGCAAATAAAATGTCTCTATATTGATAATGGCTCAGAGTTTTGTTATGATGAATTCAATAATTTTTGCAAGTCAGAGAGAATTTTAAGGTATCTAATAGTTCTCGGTATCTAATAGGACTTTGATTTAGAAAATACATCGTATGCATTCTAATTTTTGTTTACCTAATTCTTTGAAGGCGAAGGCTACTGCTACAATATATTTTCTTGTGAATTGCTCTCCCTTGATTACTATTGACAAAAAGGCTCCATAAGAGGTATGATATAGTATCCTTATAAACTATAAAGATTTAAAGATCATTGGTTGTCATACATACACTTATATTAATAATGGAAAACTAGAATCTAGATCTAAAAAACGTATATTTTTTAGTTATAAGTCTGGTATTAAAGGATATAAACTATAATATTAATAAATTAATATATTCATAACTAGCAGGAATGTAAACTATTATACTTACCAACTTGCCTTTTAAAGATTCCTATGATAAAAGTCAACATAAATTAAATACACAATAGAGCTTAAAATTAGTCCAAGATCTATAACAAATTTCACATCTTAACCTATCTTAAAGATACAAGATGATTTTGCTCCCTTACCACCACCAGCACCATCAGTACCATTATAGTATTTTATTTCTAACAACCCTAAAAGAGAACTTAAATTGCCACAAATGTATGCTAAGACTAACTTGGTTGCTTATATTTTAAATGTGGTTAAAGGTATTAATTTTATTGAAGAACCTATTATATACATAGGGGCAATTAATTGTGAGGAATCTGGCAGATGGACGATCGCCATGCAAGAGAAAATGAAATCCATTATAAGAATGACATATAAGATTTAGTGACATTACTTAAGAGTAAGAAAGTTATTCATTGCAAATAGGTGTTTAAAAAGAAAGAAGGTACCCTAAGAGTTAAAGAAACTAGGTATAAGGTAAGGTTGGTCACAAAGGGTTACAGTCAGGTTTCAACTGTAGACTTGATAAGTGTGTTTCCTCTAGTTGTAAAGTATAGCTCGACCCGAACCTTGCTTGGTATTGTGACCATATATGATTTTGAGCTTGAGCGATTAGATGTGAAGATAGCTTTTTTGCATGGAGAACTTAAGGAGGACATTTATATGCAGTAACTAGAGGCTTTTGTGATTTCTGGGAAGGAAGACTATGTGTGGATACTGAAACAGTCACTCAAGCAATGCAATAAAAGGTTTGACTCATTTATGACAACTTATGGTTTCAAAAAATGTAGTTATGATAATTGTGCCTACTTTAAGACATGTGATGATGGGTAATTTGTGTATCTGCTCTTATTTGTTTACGATATATTGATGGCAGCTAAGGATAAAGGAGAAATAAAAAAAGGTTAAAGCACAACTTAGTAAAAAGTTTGACATGAAAGACTTAGGGATAATTAGGAAGATACTTGGCATGGAGATTTTGAGAGATAAAAAGGCAGGGAAATTGTACCTAAATCAGAAAGGGTACATTAAGAAAGTTCTTTACAAGTTTAATACGTAAAATGCCAATTTTGTTAGTACTCTATGAACTATATTTTTTAGACTTTCATCTTTATCTCTGCAATTAGATGATGAGGTTAATTATATGTTATGATTATCATACTTTAATGCAGTGGGATCTCTCATGTACGCTATGGTTTGCACACATCTAGATTTATTATATTTTGTCAGCGCAATCAATAGGTACACGGAAAATCCTAGTAAGGAACATTAGAAAGCAATTCAGTGGGTTTTCAAATACTTGGATGGTACTACTAATGTTTGTTTGTAGTTTAAACCAAAGATGAGACTATTGGATATGCTGATTGTAATTTTTCTGGAAACCTTGATAAGAGAAGATCACTTATTTGGTATCTTTTTAGTATTGATGGTTGTTGTGTTATTAGTTGGAAAGCTATTTTTGCATACTACAATTGCATTGTTTGCTACTAAGGCTAAGAATATGGTCATTACTGATGCTTTTAAGGAAATTATGTGGTTAAAAGAACTCTTGGGTGAATTTAGTGGAGATTTGCATATTACCACCATTTATTCTAATATTTAAAGCGTTATTTTTTTCACTAAATATTAGATGTTTCGTGAGAGAATAAGGCACACTGATGTGTGATATCATATTACGCAAGTGAGCATGGTTGATACCCACGATAATCTTACTGATATATTGACCAAGTCATTTTCAGTTGTCAAATTTTGGCACCATTTGGATTTGGTTGGTACTTCTTGTTGTCTTGTTCTCTTCAGAGCTTTTATGGAAGGGATAAAGAGTTTTTGTGAAATAATGGAGTTTAATCTTTTTATTGGACTTCTTATCGAGGTGGAGATTGTTCGATTTTGGTGACTCAAATTCTATTTGGTCCAATTCGGAGAGCTTGTGGTATAAACTAGTTATATTTGAATGTAATAGTGTGAGCAGGTTGCCGACCTCATTGGAATTTAAAAAAAAAAAAAAAATTATTTAGTCAATGACCTGAGGTGGGCATGGTGTTAATGCATTTTCAAAAGGGAACAAAGAAAAAAAAAATTACTTTTAAAAGATTTATAAGTTAAGACAAATGATATATGTATAATTAGTTAAAAAGAGACACTATAAAGAGTCTCATGCATGCGTGCGGCGTATAAGTGCTTTGATAAGTATAAGTAACACATAATGAATTATTGTATTAATTAATTATATTTTTTTATTAATTATGATTTGGTGATAATTACACTTATGTATGATTTTTCTATTAATAGTTATTTATAGTTATTAAATTATTTAGTATTTAAAATTATTTGTATTCAAAATTATTATATTTTATCTAAATAATTAAAATAATTATTTGTCAAAGACATTTATATGTGTAAATAATTATAACCTAAAATAGTTATATATTCAAATAGTCATATTTCTAAAATATATATATAACTGCATTTAATAAATCCTAACAAAACTCTATAAAAAGATTACACAAACTTTTTGCGATTCTGATTCCACAATTAAGCAAATACAATCAAAAATTTTATTTTATTCAAAAAAAATTACATTAATTTTGACGTAATAATTAGAATGCAAATTTCACCTTTAAAACATTGTCCGTAAGGCCATTCCGTACTTCCCTTTTTTTTTTTTTTCATAAAAGTTAAAAGCACACAATACACTATCATAAAGTTTTATTATTTTGGCAAAATAATTTTTTTTTAATAATAATTAGCATGCCGCTCGACCTAGGTTGGAATTTTTTAGTCTCGGATTAGGCTGAGGACCCGGCCACTGCTTTCTTTTTTTTTTTTTTTTTTTTTTTGCATGCCTTATTAAAAATAAATAATAATAATAATAAATCTCGCGTTTTCCCTGTCTAGATTCAAAGTCTTTTGCAGATGGCCGTGTGCATCGAATCAGCAGCCACATGGGAAAACAATTGTGATAAAAGACATTTAAATATGATTAAAAAAACACTATAAATATCATTTTAATTATATATAAAATGAATTAACATAGAGAAAAAAAAAAAAAAGATATGCTTACGATCCCTCTTAGTTGAGGGCCCTAAAAATACAGCGTGATTATAGGAAACGAAGGGACAATTCTACCGAGACATGCTTACGAACAAAAGTGATAACAAAGGAAGTGAAAAGATATAATTTCCAACAATTACTTTTTTTTTTTTTTAAAAAAAAAATCTTTAGAAACTCCTTGCTTTAAGATAATTATTAAGAACGAGGATATCTAATGCATATTATACAATTATTAAAATCGAAAACGGCAGGGGTTCCCTCAGTCTTCCGTAACGGCTTCATTCGGTGTTTCGGGGTCCCCGCCGGCTCTTTGAAGTCAAATTCTGATTATTTAATTTATATTTTGATCGTGGATTTCAAAAAATGCGGGAGATGCTTTTCTTCGTGCTAAGAACGGGCGTGAGAAAATAAATAAATAAATAAAATACGTGGCAGTACTTTTTACGATAAGTACTTTCACGGGAGCGGTCAAGAGGCCATCTGTGCTTCTTACCGAGAGAAAAGAATTTGCTCAGTGATAGACGAGCAAGGGACCCACCGAGGACAGCAGTTCGTTGAACCTGTCTTGGTCTATGCGTGCACAAATTGGACCCGAAAACCACAAAGTTGCCCCATCTTTAACTAGCACGGCTTCCAAGCCCATCTGTAATCCACTGCAGGTGGCTCTTGTAGCAGCGGCGAGGCGGCCTGAGACTCTGCGGTCTGCTTCAATGGCAGCTTTGAGAAGCATTCTCTTGAAGAAAACAAGTATTACGACACGCAACGACCTCATGGTCAGCAGATTGTTCTCCGGTAGCGCCGCCGCTGATGTGCCTTCTTTTGCTCAAAGACTCCGAGATCTGCCCAAGGATATTCCTGCCACTAAAATCAAGCCAGAAGCTTCCCAAGTGACTCTCTCTCTCTCTCTCTCTCTCTCTCTCTCTCTCACCCACCCACCCACCCACCCACACACACACACACACAAATCAAGCCAAAAGCTTAGTTCACTTCATTTTCTGGTTACTCTTGCTCGTGAGATGCTTTACTAGCTGCAGTTCTTTCCTGCTTTACTCATCAACTCCAAATTTCATGAGCCTCTCGACCTCTTTACCTCACTTCGTTGATTTCCTTTTCAGACTGAGTCATTTAGAATGAAAATTTTCATCTTATTTTTCTTCATCCAGGCGGTTCCTTTTATTGATTCAGTGATTTACTTAACTAGCCCCGTTCCTTACAAAAAAACAGAAAAAAGAGAGAGAGAGAGAAAGGGGGGGCTTGGAGGCGGAAAAGAGAAGTGCATATTTCATATTGTATTTATTTCTTAGATTTTCCACAATCTTTTACTCTTATGTTTGCCATAAAATTTGCATGATACCGAACTGTTTGTATGCATTTATGCTGTTTGATATTTGTTTGTATGCATTTATGCTGTTTGATATTTGTTATGATCTAAAACCATCTTTTTACATAAAATCAATGTGAAAATGAGGAATACGGTGCGAACCATCAAAATAGAAAGGGTTTGGTGGCCCACTTTAATCTTATCCAGCTCCGATGTGGGCTATTTGGGCCCTCTCAAACGGTCATCGCCAACATGGGCTTTAATCGGTTTGGACAAC
Source organism: Bruguiera parviflora (assembly GCA_019804595.1). Classification (NCBI taxonomy): domain Eukaryota; kingdom Viridiplantae; phylum Streptophyta; class Magnoliopsida; order Malpighiales; family Rhizophoraceae; genus Bruguiera; species Bruguiera parviflora. The sequence goes on from CM034053.1 coordinate 4,175,594, forward strand.
GTCACGTTTAAAATTTATTAGGAAAGTCCAAAAAAGCGTTCGGAGGACCGTACACCGCAGATGGTGTCGTCTGATGTTATCGGGCGGTGAATATTTTTCCTGATGCACCGAGGCACAACCAAGAATTAAAATGAATTCCCGGGGAAGCTGCTACTTCTTTTTATTTATTTTGAGGAAAAAAAAAACAAAAGAAAAGGAGTTTTTAAGATTAAAAATGGTGTATTTTTTAATATCATCTAATAATTTATTTTTGTTTATTTATTTATTTATTTATTTATTTTTTTGGTTGGATGCTCTCTCAACGTCAGATTACTCATGCTCTTATTCTTACGATTAAATTGTGAACTTGTGTACAAAGGAAGAATAGGGACGTGTTTGTACTTTGTCTAGAATTGTGCGCAGAGGTGGGTTGAGATTTAGTTCATGATCTTGTTTTCATTTGAGTTAAAACTTAAAAGCCTGGCCCTGGCATTATTAATTCTTTGAACCCTTTTTCTTGAATCCTGTTGAAGCATTTTGGCCGCAACTATAGTCATTATTGGAAATTTTGTTTAGAAGAAAACTTTTAAAATCGCCTCAAAATGCCATTCTCAGTTTCTCACCCATGTTTTCTTGCGTGCGCCGTGCCCTCCCCAAAATTTCAGCTCATTGGGAAAACTCCCCTTGTGTTCCTTAACAAAGTTACTGAAGGATGTAGAGCCTACATAGCTGTCAAGCAAGAGATGATGCAACCTACTTCTAGCATCAAAGACAGGTAAGTGTGCATGCATGGTTACTTTGCTTTTGCTGCCATTGAACTTCTCAATGCATAGACTCTCAAGTTGAAAGCAGATAAGAACTCCGTTTGTTCCGGTTTACCTGCAGACCAGCATTTGCAATGTTCACAGACGCAGAAAAGAAGAACTTAATTGCCCCTGGGAAGGTTAGCCTAATAATCACTTCAAGGTTTATTCATTAATCAGAAAATAGAGTTGCTTTATATTTTATGAGCACAACAATCAACTAGACAGTAGTTGCTCTAAGCTCTGGGTTGGATATGGTATACCAGACAACATTGATTGAGCCGACATCCGGGAACATGGGGATAAGTATGGCATTTATGGCAGCCATGAAAGGATACAAGATGATTCTTACCATGCCCTCTTACACAAGTTTGGAGAGAAGGGTGACTATGAGGGCATTTGGAGCTGAGCTGGTGCTCACTGATCCCACCAAGGGAATGGGGGGTACAGTGAAGAAGGCTTACGAACTTTTGGAGAACACACCGAATGCCTTTATGCTGCAACAATTCTCCAATCCTGCCAACACTCAGGTGCATAAATTCATGTCATTTGCTATACTGCATATAGCTCAATTCCGTATGGATTTGAATATGATCACACACTTCAAACAACAATCTCTTGCCTTGTAATGTTAAGATTGATGCCTGACAGTGAAATGGAAAAACAGATCCATTTTGAAACTACAGGCCCTGAAATATGGGAGGACACACTTGGAAAAGTTGACATATTTGTAATGGGAATAGGCAGCGGAGGGACTGTCTCTGGTGTCGGACAATATCTAAAATCCCAAAATCCTGCCGTCAAGGTATGGCTGATTTTAACTGCTTCACTACTGTGGATTGTCCTGGATTTGACCCTATTACCCTTTGATGTTTTGTTTGTTTCAAACATCGTAGATATATGGAGTGGAACCTGCTGAAAGCAACATACTGAATGGTGGTAAACCAGGTAAGAATCTTTTCATTTTTGGACATTCTCAATTCTCTGTTATGAATTGTAATGCCAGGACCCCTTCCCCACTTAGAAATTTGATGATGGTTCTTAAGTATCAAAATCTGGCTCACTATTTTTTATTAATTTGACATATGTTGAAAGCTTGGCTGAAGTGACTGTGTTCAGAGGTGTTAACAGTATTGAATTACTTGACCATCGAAATAGGTCCTCATCATATTACTGGTAATGGCGTTGGGTTCAAACCAGATATATTGGACATGGATGTAATGGAGAAGGTTCTAGAGGTATGCATTGTGATTTAACTGTTAAAGGGAAGGTAGCAATGAATAGGTATCCTGCTGAAATTTTATAATGCCATGCTGACAGTTAAATCCTGAAATGGCAGGTTAGCAGTGAAGATGCAGTGAATATGGCTAGAAGGTTGGCATTGGAGGAGGGCCTCATGGTAAAAACTGAAAGGACAACTCTAACTTTGTTATCGTTAAAATTTCCATTAATTGCCCTCAATTTGTTCCATCTCTTTCTATGTGATGGCTAAAGAGGTGGGGGGTCCATATTTAATCTTTTCTGTAACCACTTGACTCATTTGGGGAATTTGCTTAGCCTAGGATGCTATGGTTTTGATCTTATTGACAAAAAACACATCATTATCATTCCGTTTCATTGACAGTTCTTTTTGTTAGTACACATACTGTCATTGTAGGGCACGGCGGTTAATGGTTTCAATTATTCTTTAAAGGCATTTTCTACGTACCTTAATTTTAAGTTATGGATAAAATATTATTGTTCCATTATAGGTTGGTATATCCTCTGGAGCCAACACAGTTGCTGCACTTAGGCTTGCCAGAATGCCGGAGAACGAAGGCAAACTTATTGTGGTAAGAAGCCTATCTTCCTAAAGTTTGAAAATAAGAATTCACCTTTCAGATGTTTCATAAATGTTAGCTGGTTTCCATTGTTTCGGAAGAAAATTTTGCATTGCATATTGGTCCTTCTCTTCTGCAAAGTGATCTAAATAGATTTCACATGGTCAAAAATCATGTTTTCAGGGGAGAAATTCTATATTCCTGCAATCATCAGCATACACATTTCTGATATGATTTCCAAAGTTGGCAATTTCCGTTACGATGTTTCTCTCTTTCATCCCAGTTTTTCAATTTATTATCCACTAGACGGAATCTCAATAAGACTGATTGTTGATTTGAATTTCAGACGGTTCATCCTAGCTTTGGGGAGCGATATTTGTCATCTGTGTTGTTCCAAGAGCTGAGGAAAGAGGCTGAAAACATGCAGGCAGTTCCTGTTGACTAGTCCTTTGAGACGGCTTGCTCAACAATCTTAAATCTATCTCTTGCATCAATAACGTCCGTAACGTTGTTTCCATTCTGGAATTCGAAAAATGCGGGCCACCCATAGCTTTATTATAGCTTATTCGTAAAAAATAAAATAAAATAAAATAAAAAATTGTTAATCCTTATTTTCTATGCCATGCTAAACTCGTCAGCAACATAAGAATCTGCTCACTAAAACGATGTCGTTCGTCTTGAAATCGCCAGAAACATGTTCTCCAATGCAGAAGTTGACATGATCATGGCACGCTTCTTTTACCTAAAGCCACGGTGCAGAGGATACTGAGCTCGACCCGGACACGTTGGGACGGGTGTCTCCACCCCGGTAGAAAATCCGCAAGCAACCAGGTGGACCCGACCAATTCATCCATTTCTCTCCGTTACTCACGACGTGGCATCATGAGTGCCTTTTCGCAAAGTAAAAAACAGAAAGGTTAAAAATATAAATTAAATAAATTAAATATATTTTAAAAATTATAAATACGTTATTAAGTTAGTATCAATACTCTAAATCAGGAGACTCTATTAAAGAAATTAAAATTATGTATTAAATATATTTAAATATTTTTAAAATTAAACAAACGTATCCTATAGCTATTTTATCGAATTATATATATATATACACATTTCAATTTTAACTAGTTTAACTCGCATAAAATAATTCGCCTATAAATTTTTCCATAAGTGGGGGCCCTTAACTAAGAATTTAGGGTTCATTGGTTTCACAGAAGATATTATTTTCAAAAATATTTTTTATAATTTTTAGTATTTCAAATGTTGAAAAGTTATAGTCAACGAAAAGCATATTCAGTCAAAGGGAAATTTGAGTCATCTTTTACGAAAAATGATTTCCACTTCTTAAAAATGGAAGTCATTTTTCATAGCTTAAAGTGCAATAAAGAACAAAAAATAAATAAGCACACTCTCGTTGCACTGGTTACTGGAAGAAGATAACGCCAATCCACTACAATTGTCATAATTGCCACCTCTACAGCCATTGCCACCAACATTCCTTCCGTCTCTCTTCCAACTCTCTCTCGCTGTCTCTTCCATCTTACTCTCTCAATCCCATCAATCTATCTCTCTTTATTTTTTTTTTATTTTTCTATTTCTCTTCTATTTTTATCTTTCTCTTTTGTCACCTCCTCCCTTTATATCTTTCATTTTCTCCCTCTTTATCATTTTTTTATCTCTTTATTTTTCTCCTTTTTATCCTTCTTTTTTCTCTCCCATCGCCCTCGTTCTCTCTTATTTGTCTTTCTCCCTCTCTTTCATCTCCACCCTTTTTTCTCTCTAATTCTCTCTCTCTCTCTCCCCCACCTCTATCTTTTATTTTTTTTCTCTTTCTTTTTTTATATGTTTCTCTCTCTCTCTCTCTTTATTTAATTTTTTTTATCTCTCTTCTCTCTTTTTTATCTCTATTTTTTTCATCTCTTCATTTTTCTCTCTCTCTTGCTCCCTTCTTTTTTTTTTTTTTTGACTTATCTTTAATTTTAATACTTAACAAAGTCAATAGTGAATAAATAAGAATATTCTTCTTTTAATAAAATGAAAAAAGAAAAAGATAGACAAAAGAAATAAAGAAATTGAAAAAGAGATGGAGAGAGATTAAAAAAAGAAAAAGAAATGAACAAATAAAAAAGGATGAAAAAAAAGAAAGATGAGAAAGAAATATAAAAATAAGAGAGGGAAAAAAATAAATAAATAAATAAATAAAGAGTGGGAGAAAGAGAGAAATGAATTATAAAGATAAAATGTAGAGAAAAAAATGTAGAAATAAAAAAGAAGAAATATAAAGAGAATAAGGTAAAGATATTTAAAAAAAAAACAAAGAGGTAACAAAATTGAATAAACAGAAAAAAAAAAGAAAGAGATGAAAAGAAATGAAAAAAAAAATGAGATTTAGATGAAAGAGAAAAAAAAAAAGAGGAGAAAAATAGTGTGATAAGAAGAGAAAGATAATGAAAAGGATTAAAAAAAAAGAAAAGAGAGAAAAAGTGATGAGTGATAAAAAAATCAGGGATAAAAAATAAGAAAAAAGAATAAAAAAGAAAAGAGAGAAAATGAGAAGTACAAAAAAAATAAAAAGAGACAATTATTATTAGTTAAAAATAATTTATTCTGATTTTATAAATATTTAATTTTTTTATCAAATATAAATATATATATATATATATATATATATTTTTTTTTTAATATATTTTACAAATAAAATAATAAGGAAATTCAGTGCTGGGCCAATTCTCTTTTAAGCCTAAAGTATGGGGAGAATAGTAGTTTTTGTGCTGTTGTAAACTCAAAATACTCGAACTTTAAGCGTATATATATATATATATATATATATATATATATATATATAACACAATAATAGTTAATAGTGAGTATTTTGCACACTAAATTACTTTTGTAATAAATTCTGCAAATTTTAGGTATTTGAAAGTACGAGAGTTTGACCTCTCGTTATTTCCCCCGAGGCCGAAGCCTCGTGTTATGGGTTTCGAGACTCTCACATGGGTCAGAGAGCATTCTCAATTTTTCTTATTAATTTGACATGTTCTCTCAATGGCTTCACGCCGGGCTCGACTTTGGTTGGTAAGCACTGAATCAGAACAACACCGAAAAATAAAAGGATACTGTCACATGCAATATGGATCGGTAATTTGGATCAATCTTACTCCCTAAATTTGTAGATGTCATCTTGGTATGACACTCGAAAAATTACAAAATCTGGGCATAAAAGCTTAGTATATCTCTAATATTATTTCTGTAAATAAAAAAAAAGGAAAAAAAGAAAAGGCCGAGTTCACGTTGAATATGCAATTGTGTCACCAGTACTAGTAGGTAATGGATCATCTCCTGCACCCCACTTTCTCATTCGTTCGGATGCTTCTTCAACCTGAGTTAGAAGGGATGAATTAATTTTAACAAAAAAAAAAAAAAAGAGGGGATTTCAAAAAATTGAAATCAAAAAATTTGTTTTTTTTTTTTTTTTTTTTAAACTAGCTGTAAACTGAAAAATAGTAAAAATATGGAGTTTCAAAACTAAGGGTATATAATTTATCTTTGTGTAAATGACGGAGTCACGAAAATAAAATATCAACGTTGTTGGCTACAGCACTGACCTCTCTGTTCCAATTAGTTTTATAAATGCAAAAGATGAGGATCAACGTCTGCAGGAAAGTCCCAAATATCATACCCAGCCAAATTCCCTGTGAGAACACCGACAATAGTTATTTAAAGCAGTTCGAAATATATAAATTATATAAAAATAAAAATAAAAATAAAAATAAAAAAACAGAAAGAATATGTTGAAGGGGAAACTTCTGAAATCATCGTGGCTAAATGGGGTTCCTGTAATTCAGGCCTAAATGGTACGTTCCTATAACTTCTCTGCCCTCTGTTCAAGTCGGTTTACTTCATCAAATGGCAGCAACGAAGTCTACTTTGTATGGAATACTGGCGGTGGCAATGATGTATGATGATTAATTTACCTGCACATGCAGGCTCGTTTTGTAACCAAGAAGAAATCCAAAAGGGAGGCCAACTACATAATAACAAAACAAGTTGATGTAGGCGACCAATGCTTGCCAGCCTCCTCCCACAGCAACCCCTGAAAACACCATGGCAAAGTTATTTCATGGATTCAATAACTGAAAGGCACTTGAATCAAAAACTACATTTTCTGACTGGCTCTACCTGATATTACTGGCTGAATGCTATTAAGCAGCATTGTCATAACAAGCAGGTAAGCCAACTTGGACACTGCTTCCCTCATCTCTTCGCTATCGGTAAAGATGATGGCAAAATGGTCCTTGGTTGCCAGAATAGTGACTGCACAGAAAATCCCTATGAATAGAGACTGGATGCATGTAACAATGACACAATATTTTGTAGCTCTTGGATGGGCCGATCCAAGCTCATTAGCAACTCTAACGCTGCAAAGAAGCAAATAGTATTCGTAAATGACAAGTCGGCTTGATGACAACGGATGGTGGAAGGGAAAGTCGTAATACATAGACACAGATGTTTTAAATGAAAGAGAGAAATGGAATTTTTCACCTTATAGCTGCATTGATGCCAAGAAATAGCATGCCCTCCCAGCCATTGATGTTCATGCTGAAACAGCGAGAGAGAACATATTTGTTAGATTATAGCGACAAGTATAAAAGCATCTTCAAATTGTTTTAGACCAGTGCTCATGCTTTTTACTTCAATTACTCGAGATGATCGGGCAACCTTTCTTTTCTGGATACATGATTACATTTCAAAGTATTCCAGATAATTGCCAGATTGAAGACACAAAGGAAATGTTAATACAGCAAAATGACTCACTCACCAGATAGAAAGGGACCCAACCGCAATGACAGGATCTTCAAGGTGCCCAGTGAGCACAATGATTGCCATAAAATACCAAATTTCTAGACAAATCATTATAGCGGAAGCTATAGAGAGTTTAACAAAGCCCGACATATCCTTGAAGGCTAACCAAGACAATCCTTTCCACCCGTCTTTGCACCAACCAACGACATAAACAACCTGCGCTATAGCAATGCCCCAAGCTGAGACGTCGTACGCCGCGGCAGCACCAGCCACACCCCACTTGAATACTCTAACAAAGAGATAAAGCTCTGCAATATGTACAAACAAAGCAGCAAAACCAATCCAAGCCATTACCCCAACCTTGCTTTGTGCCTGCAGGAACTTTTGGGTAGGGAAATTGACGGCTAGCGAAAACATTTGAGGGATCACTTGAATGGTAAATTTGCCAGCCTGTTCTGCAATATCAGACTCTTGTCCAAGAAGATTTAGAATTGGGGTGGCATAGATATAAAGTGGCAATAAGAAGAAGCAAGCACCAAACAAGATTATCCATGAGCGTTGCATGTATACTCCAAGTAAATGTATTTGTCCTGCTCCAAATGCCTGTCCACACAGCGTCTCCAATGCACTTCCCATGCCCAGCTGCATTTTTTTTTTTTTTTTTAAATATTTCTCTCCACTTAATCTCTAAGTAGAAAAATTAAATATTGCACGCAAATTTGAAGAGAAGCGCAAAGATAAAGCGAAAGAGGGGATGGAGAAATTGAGGGAAGCTAACCAAGAAGCCAAAGGAGAAGTTTGCTACCACAGACAGTGCTATTGCAACCGCGGACAGCTCAATATCTCCAAGATGGCCAACGAAGATGTTAGTAAACGAGTTAATCCCATAATTGCATAGGATGTTAAAAGCTATAGGGCCGGCAATGGACCATAGCTTCGAAGACTCCAGGTACCAAATGTATCTTGCATCCTCAATGCTTTGTACGGGAGGATAATCTCCTCCCTCGTTGGTAACTAATCTAGACGGTGCGGGGTGGAGATCAGCGGTTCCCAAGGCGGAGCTGCCCTCGGCCGCAAGAAAATCACCGCGTTCGACGCCATCAATCAACGGCAAGACGCTGAGCGACTCCGTTTCCTTCTGCTTCGGGGACGATCCAGCCGCAGAGGATGAACTACTGCTACCCTCTGCATTTACAGGCATAATTTCTTTATTATTCGCAATTTTTGCTGCACTCCTCTTTGAACCCTTTTCTTGTTTTTCCTTGTTTCCAAGCTTCATATATATATATATATATATATAATATAGACTGTTTCACTATGGTATGACGCACAAAATCTTCATTTTCTGTTGGTTTATTCATTATGTTTTGATGAGGAAGTATCCACATGTCTCCCCAGTAATGAGTGTTGCTACAATGCTATTTTAGCTATAAAAAAGGCTAACCGTGGAGAGAAATCAGCAAAAGTAATATGAGAGGAAGAGAAACAGAAGGAGATTTGACTGAGTCTATTGCTCATCTAGTCTGGTTTCATTTATCTTTGATTCTTCATTAATAGTGGATAATATATATTATACGTATGGGGGTCAACAAGGCACAGATGTAACTGAGCAAAGCTCGATTGGGAAAAGTTTTTCTTTTTTTTTTTTTTTTTGTCCTTTCCAATTTCAGAAAGCTCGAAATTTATAAAAATCAATAATTGATTTAAATTACATTGATATACTCATGCCTTAGAAAAGCCCTGCTTTTGCTTCCTTAATTCTAGATTGATTTGTAAATCCAGCGTCCGGACCCCTTTGTGAGAAATATAAAACTAGTGAACTTATTCTATTTCGTGTCACTCAAATTTTGGGAATTACAACACTACGTCTACGTGGCATTTACCCACGAATTGCACGATATTCTCAAACTTAAGATGGGCCCCAATACTTGTCGAGAAACGTAAGCCGTTGTATCGCCTAAATTATTACCGAGGGCAGGTATTAGTCCCTTAATTTCTTTAATTTTAAAGTATAAGTAAATTAATGGCATTTTGTAGGTGAGAATTTGAGTGTAAATACTCAAATAAGTAAGATAAGTATATATATATATATATATTATAATAAGTTAAGAAAAGTTAAGTTATAAGTAGTTAGTAGGAATGCTATTTGAGTTGTTGATTGGTGTAGTAATATATATTAGTGATACAGTAATGTATACTGCATACTGGCAACTTACCAACTTACTATTGGTAATAGAATAATGACTCAATTATATTAATATTTCCTCTTATCAAATATTCAAATCTTGTAATATACTTTAACGGGGTAATGCAAGTTTTTATCAAAATTAATCAACGTTAGCATACGAATTTGGGTTTGAAGTAACGTTATAAAAATTTGACATAAATGACTAACAAGTACTTTAAGAATTGACTATAGGAGTCATTAGTCCATAGGTTATGCACTCAAGCTAACACTATATGAGTTTGATTATGAACAAGCCAGCAAAACAAGAATTTGGAGTGCAAATTAAGTCAAGTGGTACCCTTGTACTCAACAAAATAAGGAGATTATGAAAGTTGTGCATACTACAATATAGGCATACATGTTGGTTACAAAAATAACAAATAAGCTAAAGTTTTATCTAATACAATGCATTAAGGGAAGGAAAATATGGACAGTCAAAGAGAATGACTAACAGGATTTTAATGAGATGTCAAATTTTGTTCCAACATAATTGCATGTTTTATTTAAGAAAGTGAGTAAGTGCTACTAACAAAGGGAATCCCCACAATACATGATTTAGTTAATTGGTTTGACTATCAAGTTATAAATGTCTTTTAAGTAGTTGAGAGTATCAATATATATATATATATAGTAATAACCAATATTTCATACAAAATTGCGGAAAAAAATAATAGTATGAGGTTTTTGACAAATTTTTTGTATTTTATAAGGAACTTAATAAAAGTTAAGAAGTAATTTTTGTAAGAGTATTCATAACTCACATGTACTAAAGTAGTAAAAATTAAGTGTAATTTAGTGTCATTATAAGATTAAAAAGTTAAGTGATAAGACTAACTTACTGAGAATAAATATAAAAATTAGATACGATGTGAGGTTCTTTACTTTTACTTTCTTTTATTTTTTTTTTTTATTTTTCTTTTTTTCATTTTCACTTCAAAGTATAAAATCAAATTGATATGTTTTATCAATCATTATTTATTCATTACAACTTGCCACAAAAAGTGGAAAATCCTTCGCATAACCAAACAAAGCACTCTTATTGTTTTGGGCTTAGCCTAAAATGGTAATCATTACTAATCATCAAATTCAAATCCTACTTGCCTAATACATATAGGCCTACATCAAGTGCGCAATGTTTGCCCATGGATACGTTTGATCTTACACATCATGTGTCAACCCCAATAAAAAGATGATGATAATGTTATTCTACAAGTTCAAACAAACTTCATTGAGTCAAATTATAAGTTTTAACTTAAACATATCCATTCTTCATTTTAAAAAGTTATTATAATGATCATATGTTGCCATTTTCTTTAATAACCCTTCTTTCTCCCTCTAATTAATTATTTAACTAAAAAGCATGCTCCTAAAACCAAAAAACAATAGCCACTCACCCCTCTATCCAAGACCGTCTCACTTTAACCTTTTGGTCAATTCAAAGCCTTTAATAACCTTGATGGAGCCAAACCACTAAACTAAGTGTTAGAATCCTTTAAATTTCAATATAATTATTTGATCTAAGTATATAGCCTTGTATAAAATTTAAGTTCAACGTACAAATATATCTCAATAATTTTAAAGATATGTGTGAATTTTTCTTAACATGATTTGATGATTGATTTTAATATATAACATATATATTTCAATTATATCAAAAATATGCATAAATCTCTCTTGATATTATTTAATGAATATCTTATTAATTTTTCTACTCTTTCCATATTTTGTACATTCTTTTGTATATAAATAAGTGTAGTCTTTTACAACTTAATATATACATAAATTATTTTCTTATTCCTCCTTTCTTATAACTTTTGTCATAGCTTTCTTTTTATGATATCAGAATTTGGTTTTACTCTTTTAATTAGAGAGAAGAAATTTTTTTAAGAGAGATTGAAATGATATATTATCAAATCTCATTTATTATATCATTCATTTTTCATTATAATTATTGATTTTTTATCTTCCAAATCTATTTCTATTACTATTATCACTTTTTTGTTTCATTTAATTTAACCATTATTAGATCAATTCTTAACCAAGTCAAATCGATTCTTAAGACCTATTTTGGTATATCTTATATCCAACTCTACATATTTTTATAACTACTATGGAGAAATCTAAAATTTTCATACCTATAAGCACTATTTTAAATGTGAAAATTTGTATTTTTTGATCCTAAAAGATGTATAACTTTCTTATAGGATGCAAAATCTAGAGATACATTAGTAGAGACATTCCAAAGTCAATTGCAACAAAAGAAGAATCATCAAAAAAATTAATTAAACAGATTGATGAGTGACAAAGCAACAATCATAAGATTTTTATATGATTTCGCAATACATGAGTTATAATTATCAAGTTTTAGTTTGATTGACTTGGCACAGTAAAGGAAGTATAGGATATGTTGGCTTTATGATACTTTACTTGTAATATTGCATAATAATATTAATTACTTAGTGATTTTTATCATTTCAAATAATAATTAGGTCAATCCATTAATGCTTTTCTTTCTCAAATGCATCTTATATAGGACCAATTGGCACTTTATGAACCTACATGAGATTATCCTTCTAATACTATTAAGCTCTCACAATATAGGGATAGAATAAGAATTATATTATTTCTTATGACTCTCAATGATGATTATGAACTCATGCGAACTTGTTTACTTCATTGTGATCTATTACCTTTATTAGAAAGTATGGTTGCTAAATTACTTTCTAAGGAAACTTGTTTAGCAACCATGAGGGCTCAATGCCCTATAACACCTACAAATACTATCTTATTTACCCCTATTCCTCCTGTGCAACGTAAAGTAAATTATCAATATTGTCACAAATTATATCATCTTATCTCAAAATGTCACACATTACTAGTCAAGTAATAATTTGACCCTGTCATATAATAGTTTAGACCATTTGGTTGCAATTAAAAAATCAATTTGAAAAGTAAGTTTAATAAGGTTGTTACTACCATTACTAACACTAAAAGTTCATTTATTGATCTTAAGGTCCTTTTAAGCCAAATTGACTTTAACACCCTCACACAAACTTTAATTAAATCTGATACTTTTTCTTCTGCCCTGTCAACTATTCTAAGCAAATCTAAATCTTAGTTTTTTTGACTCTAGATATTAAAATCATATGACTTATGATCACACACTTTTTTAGTTAAAATATGTGACTATCTATACACCAATTATTCATACCATTGATAATTTTCAAATGCATATTAATCACATTAGTCATTTTTTTATTTTTAACTTAATTATATTTGATACTTTCTTAACTCTTAATCTTATCTTAAATTTTATTATTGTGTTTTATGGGTTAATTATATGATTTTCTTCTTGACTTACTCTTCTCTTCTATTAATTATCATGTACAAAATCTATAGACAAGCTAGATACTTAGGATTAAGCATAAAGTTAGATGACTATTTGAACTTGTTTTCTTAAAACTTCCTAATCAGTTACTTACTCATTATGTTGTGTTAGTTTCATTTACACTTTGGCATTCTCATATTGGCTATGTTTCTCACTTTAAATTAAGTTCTTTAATTTTTATTAGTCTTTTAGGTTATATTCAAGATGTTGAAATTGATTATATTCTATGTTAACTTATCAAGCATTATATCTTATATTTTAATAAGAGTGATTTTATTTTCCCTACACTCTTTGAATTAGTACATTTTGACATTTGGAAACCTCTCTTATTGATATTATGAGTGGATTATAATACTTTGTGATATTTATGAATAATTACTCACATTATATATAGTTTTATCTTATAAAGAATCGTTATTAGTTATTTGATATTTATTTTTAATTTGCTGCTATAATTAAAATTTAATTTTTTCAAACAATAAAATTATTTTATACTAATAATACTATAGAATACAAAGATTCAAAATTTTTGCAACTTTTCTCTTAAACTGCTTCGATGCTTTTATCCTAATACCTTCCAATAAAATGGTTGAGTTAAATGGAAATATTCTCACATTCTAGATACAATTCAAACCATTCTTCTTTATGCCTTTTACCCTTTATGTTTTTTAGGAAAAGTTACTCATATTGCAATATATAGTAGCAATCTTATTCCATCCTATGTCATTAAAAATATATCTCCTTCAGAGTAACTTCATGGTACCTTACTTATATATCAATCTCTTTGAGTGGTTACACTTTCTTTGTTCATTTACAACTCATAAATGAACTAAGTTAAAACTTAGTTATGAAATTGAACTTAAAGGTTATCGGTCTAAGGATCTTGTATTCAAACATTTTTTAGTTTCTCGTTAAATCATTTTTGGGGAATATAAAATGTTTTCTTTTCTTTTCTCTTTTTAATTAAATGTTTCTTTTTAATCATTCTTTATTATTTGTTATGTTGAATTAATATTAGAAACTATGAAATTTGAAGTTTTATTAAAGTCTTCTCTCATAGATCCTTTTCCTTTTAACTTCAATTTAAGTTCAATAAAAACACCACTTATCACTCTCGTTTTCCTCATCTATAAATCTAGAGTCTCTTTTCAAGTCTCCCTTTAAGCCTTTACTTATGTGTCATTCTTCTTGAGTAAGTATACTACCTCTCACTTTTAAGATTTTATTACACTCAACTATTACTTACTTATATGAGATTCAAACTTATCGAAAGGCCAATATTAATCCTTTTTACCAATAAACAGTGATAGAAGAATTACAAACCATATTAGATTTGGATTTAGTTGAACTACCTCAATGTAAATTTATCATTAGATACAAGTGTGTCTAAGATGAAATTAGATAAATCTATTATATGGTACAAAACTCGATTAATAGTCAAAGAATTTACTCAAGAATATAAGATTGACTACAAGGAGACTTTTACTTTTATAACTCAAATCACTTTAATTAAGAGTCTACTGATCAATATTAGAAGTTTTTTCAAATAAATGTTAAGAATGCATTTTCTACAATAATCTCATCAAAGAGGTCTACATGTACCCTCCATTTGAATATAACCATCCACCTAATAAAATTTATCATCTCTAACAAGCACTTTATGGCCTTAAATAAACATCCCAAGTATGGTTCGGCAAATTCAATACTATTGTGTATAAATTTGGTTTTACTTTAAGTCCTTATAATACTGCCTTTGGCTAAATGAATCATTTTGCTTTTACTTTATGTTAATAATATGATTATCACAAAAAAATGATTTATAAGGTATTAAGGATCTCAAGGAATATGTCAATCAATATGTCTATTAACAATTGTTATAGTTTAACATTAGAAGCTTTTTTCAAATGGATGTTAAGAGTGCATTTCTTATAATAATCCCATCAAAGAGGTTTATATACACCTTCCACTTAAATATGACCATCCACCCAATAGAGTCTATCATCTCCGATAAGCACTCTACAGTCTTAAATAGGCATCTTGAGTATAATTTGTCAAATTTAGTACTACTGTTTACCAATTTGGTCTTACTTTGAGTCCTCATAATACCACTTTATTTGTTTACAAAAATGCTAAATGAGTCATTTTGGTTTTACTTTATATTGATAATATGATTATTATAAGAAATAATTTACAAAGTATTAATGATCTTAAGAAATATCTTAATTAATAGTTTAGGATGAACAATCTTGAGTAACTATTTTTTGGGATTAAGAGGTTCTTTTAATACTACTGGATATTATTTGTTTTAAGACAAATGTGCATTAAATTTACTCATTTAAACTAAGACCAATGATAATAAATTTTTTTCCACTCCTTTTAAGTATAATGTCAAATTTTCTCTTATTGATAGCTTACCAGTAAAGAAGTATACTCTTTCTCAACATTTAGTTAGGAGTCTAGTATATCTCATTGTTACTCAACTCAATATTACCTATGTTGTATATGTGATCAATTAGTTCATGTCAATACCTCGATCTACTCATTTTATTGTTATTTTTTGTACTCTTTGTTATGTCAAGGGAATAATGTTCAAAGATTCTTTCTTTTTTTTTTTTTACTTAATCGTCACTTAAGATACAAATTTATTTTAATGCTAATTAGATAAAAGATCTTATAAACAAATGTTTTACAATAGGATATTGTTTCTTTTTGGGAATTTCACTCTTTTTTTAGCATAGTAAGAAACAAATAATTATTACTTGATCTAGTACTAAAGTTGAATATCGAGTTTTTGTAAACATTACATTTAAATTATTATAACTCCTACAGGACATGAGTATCACAAACTCATCTGCCACACCTATTCATTATGACAATCATAATATCATTTAGATTGCTCGCAATGATGTTTCTCATAAGTGAACCAAGTACATTAAGAATTATTTTCATTTTGTTTGTTAACACATTATGCATAATATTATTTATTTGGTTTCCATTACTTTTACTAATCAAATTACTGGCATTTTCACAAAAACTGATTCACCTTGATAGTTCTTTGATTTGGTTTCCAAACTAAAGTTAGCTACATTACCATCTTGAGTTTGAGGAGAAATATTAAAATTTTATAAATTTCAATATAATATTATTTAATTATGATATACAATTTTATATAAAGTCCAAATTTATTATACAAATATATTTTAACCATATCAAAGATATGTATGAATTTGTTTTAATATGATTTAGTGATTAATTATAGTGTACAATCTTATATAAAATTTAAATTTATTATACAAATATATATCAATTATATCATGTCTATGAATGATTTTTTTTTTAATATGATTTGATGAATATTTCATTAATTTTTCATAATACTCTTTAGCTATTTTGTATATTCCTTTATGTATAAATAAGTGCAATCTTTTACATTTTAATATACACAAAAATTATTCTTTTATTCTTCCTTTTTAATAACTTTTGTTGTAATCTTCTTTTCACATTTTTGTCATAGTTTTCTTTTCACTGACATTAACCCAGTCATCTAAAGACATACTCATGTAAGAAAATTGTGATTGTTTCACATGTTGTCATTACATAATCAATTTTAAATGTTTAGTTCAAATGCAAGGATTTCATGATATAGATAGTTTTTTTTTTTATTGAAATGCCTATAAGAAACATGTTGATCTGACATATAGTTATTTGTTGTCTTGTTAGGATACTAAATACACACCCATTCTATTTATGGGGTTTTCTTGATTTAGAAGAATGTTACTTGCTAAGATAGGTTTAGGTCTGATAAATTTAATCAAATTGCTTTGTTGTGTGTTGAGTTGAGCAATGTTAATGTTGTAAGACAATTACATTGCTTGATAGTGAAATTGGGTTTTGAGTTTAGTAATGTTGATATTAATGTTATAAAATCTAAATTTATTTTATAGATATATATCAATTATATCAAGTATATGAATGAATTTCTTTTTAATATAATTTGATAAATATCTCATTAAATTTTTTTAATACTCTTTATCTATTTTGTATTTTTTTTTTTATAAAGAAGTGTAGCTTTTTATAGTTTAATATGCATAAAAATTATTTTTTTATTTTTATTTTTTTTATAACTTTTGTCATAGTCTTCTTTTTAAGTTTTTGTCATAGTTTTCTTTTCACTGAGATTGACCTAGTCATCCAAAAACATGTTCATGTAAGAAAGTTACAATTGTTTCATGTGTTGTCCTTATATAATCAAAATTTGAATGTTTATTTCAAACGCAAAGATTTGGCGATGTCGATAGATTTGTTTGTTGAAGTGCTTACGAGAAACATGTTGACCTAGCATACAATTATTTGTTGTCCAGTTGATCGAGATATTAAATACACATATATTCTATTTATGGGGTTTTTTAAGTTTAGAAAAATGTTGCTTACTAATATAAGTTTAGGTTCGATAAATTTAATCAGATTGCTTTGTTGTGTGTTGAGTTGAGCAATGTTGATGTTGCAAGATGATTACATTGCTTGATAGTAAAATTGGGTTTTAAGTTAAGTAATATTGATGTCCACGTTATAAAGTCTAAATTTATTATATAAATATAGACCAATTATATTAAATATATAAATAATTTTTTTTAATATAATTTAATGAATGTTTTATTAATTTTTTTAGTACTCTTTATTTATTTTTTTTATTTTTTTATATAAATAAATATAATCTTTTATAATTTAATATATAAAAAATTATTCTTTTATTCTTTTTTTTTTTTTCATAGTATTTGTCATAGTTTTCGTCATAGTTTTCTCTTCATTAAAATTGACAAGTCATCCAAGGACATGCTCACGTAAGAAAACTGGGATTGTTTCACGTGTTGTCCTTACATAATCAGATTTTGAATGTTTATTTAAAATGCAAGGATTTGGTGAAATAGATAGATTTGTTTGTTGAAATGCCTGCAAGAAACATGTTGACCTAGCATACAATTATTTGTTGTCCTATTAATTCGGATACTAAATACACATCCATTCTGTTTATGGGGTTTTATTGGTTTAGAAGAATGTTGCTCTCTAAGATAGGTTCAGGTTCAGTAAATTTAATCAGATTGGCCTGTTGTGAGTTGAGTTGAGCAATGTTGATGTTGTAAGACGATTACATTGCTTGATAGTGAAATTGGGCTTTGGGTTGAATTGTTTTTGTCAGTGCTGCTCTTTTTCATTTGTAATTGTACGGCAAATCTGGATTAGTGAAGGAAGCACGACATGCATTTGATACAGCATTATGCACAGGTGTGGTGTTGTGGAATGCAATGTTGTCTCGCTATGAGTTGAATGGGTTGGCAAAAGAGGTGTTAAAAGTCTCACTTGATGTGAGGGAGACATTTGGTAGGCGATCCTTTTACTTTTTCTTTCTCAATTCATGTGGGTCTTGGGAACTTGACAAATAATGCAGCCCAATACATGGTCTTATTACCCAGTTGTATTTTAATCTGGATATTTTAGTGGGAAGCAGGCTTGTTGTTTTGTATTTGGAAGAGTGATTTCATAGATGATGCTCGCAAGGGTTTTTGATGGGATGGGCACTAGAAATGTTGTATCCTGGAACAGTGAGGCTGCGGGTTATGGACAAAATGGTGATGCGAAGAAGGCTATGAAACTTATCGGATGGATGTTCCAGGATGATCTTACCTCATATGAAGTAACTCTAGCTAGCTTTCTCAGCTCATATAGCAGTGCATCAGCCGTTTATGAAACTATGTAAGTTCGTGCTTACAGAAATAAAAATGGTTTCAAGCCTTTGTATCATTCTTTATTGAGTACATACTCAGTGTGGTAGAATTGCTGGCGCACTTCACTGTTTTAGTTCAGACACAAAAGCCTGACGTTTTCTCTTAGGTTGCACTTATTACTGCCTAGGCATTCCATGGTCTTCCAGAAGATGGTATGAGGATTCCTGAGAAGATGCTGTCCAATTGTGTATGGCCAGATCAAATTACATTTTTTGAGCTGCTCCTGAACCTGTAGCTATATGGTTTTAGTGACTGGGCTTCATTGCATCCCTAGCTGGTTATTGGAAACGCGGAATTGTTTGTCACAGTACAAAACAGGAACTATGTGATTTTATTTTCTGGCCTACTCTACAAGTGCTGCTGCACATCTCAAAAGGATGTGATGAGCTTGTAAATGGAGTGTCAATTGTTGAGAAAATGCAGTGACCTAGACCTTCATGGTGTTATAGTAACTGAAATGGCGACAAATTCCACTGTGTGATGTTTATCTGGAGCTTAACTGATGTCAATAAGAAGTTAAATTCCTGCTGACTGCGGCCTTCTCTACTATGGTCGAATAAATTTAGCCTCTATGTAGGTTTATCGGGAATGAGATGACTGGCCTGCCAACAAGTCAGAGGACGACTAGGTTGACGATGGACGATTCGATTTGTTTGTTGAGTAGCTGTTCGTTCTATATTATCCTGCTTGTCGTGGTTCCTGATTAGGCCTGGTTGACTGGATGGCCCAATTTTGGAAGAGACAATTCTTTACTGTCCAAGTCAATCTCGAGCCATATCAAGACTTCTTGTCCCGACACTTCGAGGAGTAATTAAAGCCTGAAGTATGGCGTACTTGTGAGTCAACAGAGGAGGCTCGCTTCTTCTGACGTCTTCTATCAATTGATTGATTGTGAAGAGCAGGTCTTGGTGTAAAGATAAAAGTTATTCTATCAACTCACAGCGTGGGTGCACTAAAGGAGTGCTTTATTAATTGCTAATATGTGGGATTTCCGGTGCAGTTTATATAGCTCGACATTAAATCAGGATTGGTTGTGCCGCCTTCGTGTACTCGGGCTCTTTTTTTTTAAATGAAAAAAAAAAAAAAAAACTTAATCATGATTTGTCTCCTGCAGCCCTGAGGTCGGTTGGAATCTGGTCAATTATCCCCTTTGCATTTGCTGTAAAACAGGCGTTGCAGAGTCCTGTCGTTCTCGGCTTCAACTTCAGTGCTCCTGACAATCTCCACCTCAACTGCAGTGTCCAATTGATTGACTTGCAATCAAAGGGTAGTGTTCCCTTACCCTCCGCGGCAATGCACACACTGTACTGTGGCTGGCTGGTTGAACGTCTTTTCACGCTCTGTCTCTGGATGTGGTAACTTTTACAAATTAAAGAAATATGGGAAAATTTTGATTTGTTCCCGCGAACTAACTGCCAAAGGTTGCTGCTGGCATCATTCTTTACGGAAGCCTTCGGTTTCGTACCCGTAAATTATTACCGAAATGAAAAACGATGTCGACTTTTGGATTAGTGGTCTCTCCCAGGAACGCATAAAGCCCTCCCCCCCCCCCGGGGGTCTTGGTGGCAAATTACACATGTACGGAGAACGGGTTTCGGCTGCAAAAGGTAAATCGAAACGTAAATCCGCGGTCACATTCTAGGAGGAAACCCATTCTTTCCCGACGACGTTCTGTTCAATCATGCAGAGGTCAACGACCCCAGTTTGGTGATTTTTAGAAATACAGGCGACGAGATCCGCGAACGAATGACCTGACCCCAAAACGTGCATTACTCTTTGGAGGCAATGACGCACGTTCGGCCGCCCTACCGAGGGAACGGATTTTCCTCCACAATTCCGCCCCTTTTTAGCCCGCCTCTCTTTCCCTCGCAATTTTAATTTTCCCTCTATCTTTCTTTTCTTGGACCCTTTTCCTTTTGCAAATCTGTTCGTTTATTTTTTCCTAGCGAGCGTCTCGTTATTTTATTCCGTAATTCCACGTGAAATGTGTCGCATTCTTCATTCCGAGAAACATTTTCGATCGAGGAATACCGTGTTTACTTCACAAGTGTCATCATGCACGTAAATAATCACGTGGCCATTGCCAACACGGATCACTGCATCGTTTTAAGCATCAAATGTCAAAATTTTCTCACTTTGAAGTTGCAAAAGATAAAATAATATATTATATATTTTTGTATAGCGCAGGCTAAAATGATATTATGGAGTCTTCAGTTCTTTTTTTGTTGTTTTTTTTTCTTCTTCTTCTTCTTCTTCTTCTTAAATATCGATGGTCTGGGTGTATTCGGGCCATTTGACGTCTAAACCGACATTCAATCTCTGAGAGAGAACATAAGAACGCACCCCA
Organism: Bruguiera parviflora; assembly: GCA_019804595.1. Classification (NCBI taxonomy): domain Eukaryota; kingdom Viridiplantae; phylum Streptophyta; class Magnoliopsida; order Malpighiales; family Rhizophoraceae; genus Bruguiera; species Bruguiera parviflora. The sequence continues at coordinate 4,196,744 of CM034053.1, forward strand.
CAGTGCCTGTTGCATTCTGAAATCTTACCAAATGTACAATCAAGACCATGATTTTTATCTTTCCAAAAACATGGTGACATCCCAAGTTGACTGCGGCCCAACTGCACGCATCTTTGACATTCCAATATTACGGTATATTCTGATCACGGCTTAGGTATCCTGATTTATTAATTTGCATTGAAACCCACACTTTTTTTTTTTTTTGTTTTTTTAATCTACGCCTAATTGCATAGGCACCCCTTGAATGTACACTATATCATCGACACCCACTGAACTTTTATTTTTAAAAGCACTTAGTGAATTCTTTTCGTGTTGTTTCAAACGCATATTCTCTTGTCAGTGTTCCGATAGAGGGGTTCAAAAAGATGCCGTTTTTATACGTTTGATTCGTAATATATTAGTAGAAATTAATGTACTTTTACTAACTTATTTACTTAAGAAAACCAAAAAAAAAAAAACCCAACAGGAAACTAAAAAACTGGTCAAACATGGGTTTGACTAAAATGGGAGAGCAAAAAATTTCATTCAACGTCATATTAACTTAAAAGGAAATTTTACTTTTTTAAAAATAACTAATACATCACTTTGTATGTCCTAAACTGAAAATTGAAATGAAATCAGAATACTAACCTATGTCAAAAGTGCAATTCATTTATCATCAACAAAAAAAAAAAAAAGAAGAAAGTATAGTGACCCCAAACATATTTTTGAAACAATCAGAAATGATTTTAAAGGCACCTCCGCGACCAATCTCTCAAACAATCATTTGTGAGATCAGAATTTTCAAGCTGCATGCGTGATTACTCTACTGTGGAACCAGCCAGATAATTGGCATACTGTAGCAGTTCGGACCACAGAAAACAGCACCAAATGGGACCACAAGAAATTGAAAGAAAAGAAAAAAAGAAAAAGAAAAAGAAAACTTGAGTCATATCCATACGGGCCCTTGTGAATAGATTCACCTGGGGTTAATGCGGTACCATACACTGCAACAAGAAGACTGATTATCTGGTGTTCTCCAGCTTTCTCTTTGCTGTTTCATGCTGCTCTGGGGCACCTTCAAAAGCTGATTATGACCTTCGGCCAACCACTAATTTCATTACAGTTTCTTGAGGGAACTATTGAACCAACTGGGACTAGGACAAGGCTAATGATTTCTTATAGGAATGCCCCTACTGTAATCACACGACAGAGTTCAAATTTTAATACAATTATTCTGTTTATTTATTGAACGTTTTCAATTTTATTTTATTCCTTTGCTTTTTCGTTTTTTTTTTTTTGTTTTTCCTGTAACGTGGCAAAAAGCCGTACGAACTGCCGACAACCCGACAAATTGACACAAGTCGCAGGCGGGGAAAGGGACAGCGTGTTGGTGTATTACCAAAATGGCAAGAATGGACGAGAGAAAAGGAAGGATTGGTTCATCAAGAACGTCAGAATTATGTACTCTTTTCGGTAAACTATATATGGTGATATAGATACAACGATGATGTTGTTCTACTTTTAAACGTAGAGCGTTGATGCGTTGCATAGATTCTTAAGAAAAGATATAAAATTGTAAATAAAAGCTATATTGTTTTCTGAAGTCATTAACATTAATGCCACCTTCTCCTTTTTTAATTGTGATAAAAGCACTCAAACCTTCTCCTTTTTTCGGGCCTGGAGATTCTTTTTCAGTATTATTATTATTATTTTTTTTTATTTTTTATTTTATCGTTCCTGAATCAATCTACAAAACTAGAGGCTTTAACCTATCGACCATTTTCGGGGAGTTAATTGTGTTTTGTCGCAATGCGACTCCACAAACCTGAACCAAAAAGGATCGCGGCACTAATCGAAACACGTGACCGTGAACGTGACGGTAACGGCGCAGTTAACCCCGACCAACTCTTTTAAAAATCAAGGTTTTCCCTTCTCCAGGCTTTGGCCCTCCTCACCTGCCGTTCACAGCTACCTGCGCGCCAATTCAACGTCATTACATTTTTACCTTCTCTCTCGCTGATGAAAAGTCAGCACTGGGTCAACGGCGGGGGGAGCCCTAGGGATGGCCCGAGGACCAGGCAAAACCAGCCGCCGTACCCGCCGATCTCTACCTTCTCCGACGCCTCCACCGTCGAGAAGCGGAATTCATTACTTGCGGCCGTGAGATCGGTGGCTGGAATGTTCGCCGCGTGCCTGACGCCGCCGGAGACGAGCAACTACAAGAATTACGGTGACTCTGGTGAGTTTGGTCAACTCTGGTTTTCTTTCTTGTACTATCATCAACTAGAAGGGGGCGAACCTCGGTGGTGTAACCATCGCCAATTTCTTGCAACTCGCAACTTGCAAGAAAATGATCAGTCAAAAGGATTTCGCTTGACGAGATTTGTCTTAATTTTCCATTTTCCGAGTTTGGATCTCCCTGCCCGAATTTAAATTTTTCGACACTTCACCTGTTTTTTTTTTTTTTTCAATTCTGAAATTTAACCATAAAATAGTTGTAGCATTATGGATCTTCCTTTTTTTGTGGGGGGATTAAAAAAAAAAAAAAAAGCTGCCTGCGTTTTCTCACAGATTATACCAGAATCCTATTGATTGAGTTTTATAGGCATCGGATTTTAGTATTCAGGGACATTTGGAAGTCAAAATTTCAAAATTGCTTCTTTTTTTTTTTTTTCCTTTTACTTGAAGTGTATTGGGTGCATTTCTTGCTCGATCTAGTTGATTCCGCGTTTCGTTTTTCGTGAAATCTAGTTTGGGTATTAGAATTAAGTTAAAAAATTTTGGTTTTGGATACAGAAGTCGCATCCAGTTCTTCGGAAGCCAGCAACAAAAGGAAACAAGGTTCCAGTAGAAGTATCGGTGGAAGTCCATATAATTCGACTCTTGAAAGAGAGGGAGGGAGAGGAAAATTTACCATGGAGGAAATCTTCCAGGCCACAAGGAATTTTTCCCCCTCCTACAAAATTGGGCAAGGTGGCTTTGGTACTGTCTACAAGGGGATACTCGAAGATGGAGTGCTAGTTGCAATCAAACGTGCAAAAAAGGTTGGTGAAAGTCCTAAAAAGTCTTGGACAGTTAGTGTTGTTCTGTTTCAGAAGATAATCTCTCTGATCATGGCTTATTCAGTTCACAAATTGCTGCTTATTACCGTCTTTGCAGAGTCTATATGATAACCATTTGGGCGTGGAATTTCGAAGTGAGATTCAAACGCTTGCCCAAGTAGAGCATTTAAATCTAGTAAGGTTCTATGGGTATCTGGAACATGGAGATGAAAGAATTCTGGTTATAGAATATGTGCCAAATGGAACCCTCAGAGAACACTTGGACTGTAAGTTCCCTTTAATTTGATTTCGTTCTCTCTGATCTGTCCTGTATTTGTGGCAAATGTGTAGTGTAGACACATGGAGTAACTCTGTTGATTTGAAAAGCAAATCAATGCAGGCATGCACGGCAACATTCTTGACCTTGCTGTGCGCCTAGATATTGCAATTGATGTGGCTCATGCAGTCACCTATCTTCACATGTATACAGGTGATTATTTATTTGCAGCCCTTCCTAACTTTTGACAGTCTCATAGACTCCCATGAGAGGTCTAATGGGATCGTATGTTGGTTTTCTGTGTAGATCACCCAATTATTCATAGGGACATAAAGTCCTCCAACATTCTCATCACAGAGAACTTCAGAGCCAAGGTATCTGACTTTGGTTTTGCTAGGCTAGCAGCCAATTCTGAGTCAGGTGCCACCCACGTGTCCACCCAAATTAAAGGAACTGCTGGCTACTTGGACCCGGAATACCTGAAAACTTATCAACTCACTGAAAAAAGTGATGTTTATTCATTTGGTGTGTTACTGGTTGAACTAGTAACAGCCAGACGCCCTATTGAACCAAAACGGGAACTCAAGGAGCGTATAACTCCAAAATGGGTAAAATTTTTTCTTTTCTTTACAGTGAATATTTTATTACCATGTAAACTAATGTTTTCTGGTAACTGTAAGATTACAATTCTATAATTATGCAAAGTGGGCATTATATTTCCCAAAACCAATATGATAAGAGTAATGATAACAATTTACACTTGTTAAGATTCAAGTTAATGTGAGTGCAGGCAGTGAGTAAGTTTATTGCTGGAGACACGATTTCAGCCTTGGACCCAAAGCTGGAACGAACAGAAGCAAATCATCTGGCGCTGGAAAAGATTCTTGAGCTAGCCGTAAAATGTCTGGCTCCCCACAGACAGAACCGGCCAACCATGAGGAAGTGTGCAGAGGTTCTCTGGGGAATCCGCAAGGATTATAAAGACGTAGCAGCTTTGGATTCCCGATCACTCTCCTCTAATTCAGGCAGAAGTACCAGTGTGAGGATGGAGTAAACAAAAGCATGGGACGAGATCCAAAGCCAGAGCTGCTTACTGTGAAAGTACCCCATGTCACAAATGGAACCGTATGGAGATGGTAACCCTTGTTTTTCTAGTGAGACTCGCATTAATTCATTGTGCAGAGGCATTGGCGTTAGATGCCGCTTGCAAGATCCCAGGTTGAAGGTTGTCGGTCTTATGTATAGGAAAATCCGTGTGTGTGGATTTGTCTCTTAAATATTTGCTTACATTCGTATTGGAGCGATAAGCATCCGGGAAATGACGGGATCCTTTTTATTTGCACGGTGGACGAGCTTCCCGGATCAGGCAAACATTTTCTATTCGCAGTTTTTTAAACGCGATTCTCTGGTGGATGTGACATTACATACGGTCGATACCGGTAAATCTCTTATTATTATTATTATTATTATTTAATAATAAAATATATTCGATAATTTTATTTTATTTTATTTTTGTGGTAAAATTCTCTATCTAGGCACCCTGAGCCGGTAACAAAACTCGCATGGACAAGCAAGACAAACGAGGACGGTTACTCGGATTTTAAGCCAAATAGAATGCTCAAATTCACACAAACTCAAATTTCAATCAACCGTCGTTCCCATAACACTCTTACCCATAGCAAACACCAACCATCTCCACATCCGCTGCAGGCTGCTGCGGCTGCCAACTCCACAAACCCTTGTCCCTGCTTTCTCTACTCCCGCAGCATTAAAATCCCAAACCATTTCCCAAACCAACTTATAGAGATAGCGTTAGTGCAGGGAGATGCCTCTTATACGCGGCAAGTCAGTTTTCTATTAAGTAACGGTGTACCCTGCTCCCGCGAACCACAATTGGGTAAATTGTCTTTCCCTGTTTTTTTTTTTTTTTTTTTTCTTTTCTTTTTTAATTTTGTATCCCTCACTTCCATTTAACTCTCCGTTTTAGCAAGTTTTGATCGTACGTCCCCTTGTTTTAGCCACTTGAATAGGAACATTTTCCGCTGCTGCCACATTGACGGCACATTGACTAAAAATTTGCTCTTCCTTTTTTCACTCCAGCGAGTTTTCTATTCATACTGTGCCGTTTGGATGCATCTAATGGAACAAGTTATTCTTCCCACTAGTCAACTCAACCCACGTGAGAAATCGTTGCCAGCATGGCAGTCCTTTTTCATTTTCCGTTTCCCGTCCTACTTGTGTCGCTGTTTCGGCGAGGAGGACAGTTGATCCAAAAAGCTGTGGAGCAGTCCTTCGGGGGACGTACGATTTATACTTTTATTTCAAAAGTTTTAGTTCTGCAAGAAATATATAATTTTTTATCATATAATTTACATGCTAATAATTTTTTTTAATAACAAATTTATAAAAAAAGAAAAAAAAAAAAAAGAAAAAAGAGAAAGGGTTGTGAAGGGTGCTCGGATGTGCCCCCGGCTACACCGAATTGGTGCCCAAAAGGATCACTCAAGCCTGAATAGCTAGTTGACATTAGACTCTATTATTTGTTTTAAAACGTTCCGATTCGTGGATTATAATAAAAACGAGTAAAACGCCCTTCGCTGCGCCCCTTTGTTATTTAGCATCTCCGGCCATCGAAATCGATACATGGTTTCGGTAGGAAAAATATGCCAGTTTCCAATTGGCACACGAGGAGAGTTGGGCTGTGGACAGGACCTTATTGCAGAATCTGGTCGAGGACCAATCGGTTCTTGGCATCATTCCAAAGGTCATTTCCGCCAGGTTAACTCACGCTCGGAGAAGGAGCGTGCAATTATATGTTTTAAGGTTCAAGAATGATTTAAGCAGTCAAAAATTTACGTACCCTTTTGTCCCCCCAAAAGCTTTTTCTGTCTATTGCTGTCTGCCAAACATACAGCCGATTGCTTACTTAGATTTTTTTTTTCTTTAAAAAAAAATTATTATTTATTTTTTTTTTAAATTGGAGATTTATTTCTCTTATTATTAGGACATTCGTGGAGTTTTCGTTAATTGCATCGCCCTGTCCTCCCGTCTTGTCTTCAGATGGAATGAACCTTAAATATACTGAAAATGAATTTTCACGATCGGAAATTACTAGCTTTTTGAAAATTTGTGATGACTTATTAACTATCAATCGGGTAAAAGCCCCGTCATTAATTTCAGTTGCCTTCCAAAGTAAATTTCTTATGGTTTGTTTGGATTGGAAGTGGTATGTAAAAGAAAATTGAGAAAACAAAAAAAATAAAGGTAATAAAATAATTTTCTTATCAATTTTTTAAAATAGGTTAGAAATGTGTGGGAAATAAAATGAATAAAAAGTGAATTTTTTTTATTTAAATGTAACAAAAAATAGAAAGTTAAAAATTGATGTCTATAAAATAACAATTATATTCTTAATATAAAATTCAATATATAATTTAAAGAATATAATTATTAATTTTTATTCGAACTAATATATATATATATATATATATTCTTAAATTTTATTTATTATTTTTAAATATTTTACAATTAAATAGTATTGAAAGTTTATATATATATCTTGTGAAGTTTATTTTTTTAATTTTAAAAATAAATTGTTCATGCTATAATTAGGGGTTAACAAGAAATTGTCTTTTAATTAATAGTTCTCGGAAATATTTCAATCTTGAACAATAAAATGGATAGAAGATTACTAATATACATACACGTATCAATTTTTTTATGTTTCATTACATGGATATATTCTTGCGCTTGAGTTTCATATTCTTTTTGAACTAAAAAGTACCCAATAATGTCTTCATATATTTACCTCAAAAGAAAATAATTTTTTTTAATTAAAAAAAAAAAAACAAAGTCTTCCAATATGGTATACGCTGGTCCCGATGAGGTTGATAGTTGCAGGTTTTTTATTTTTTCCCCTTTTTTTTTTTTTGCAGTTCTTTTTTCCATTTGGCAGCTATGTTTTTGTCATGTTTTGCTGGTCATTTTGGAAATTAAAGCTTCAAGCATATTTTTGGGGCAGGTTTTCCCAAGTTTTCTCACCGTTTTGGTGAGAGAGAAAGAGAGTAGTCACTACCTGAAATTTTCATACGATTTTTTTTATTAATTTTTTCCCAAGTTCTATCCAAACAAAGAAAAAATGGATTCTCATTTATTTTCTTTTCCAAGCTTTTTCTTTCAATCCAAACAAACTCGTTAGTCTAATCCTGCTCTTGTTGTGCGAATACATGGTAGCTTCCAAGAAAATACGCAATCATCTGACAAGTAGGGATGGCAATATAGACTCATTTCTACAGGCCTCCGCATCAAAATATTATTAATACAAGTTGACCCGAAATTGAGAATCTTCGCTTCAATCTCCGAATTTTGAAGCGAGGATTCCAATTTGTTTTTCTCACATTTTTTTCTTTGATTTAAAATTTATTATTTTATTTTTTAATATAATAATTATACAATACTTTTAGAGAGATAATTTAAATTATTTCATTTATATAATAATTATTTAATTTATTTTTTAATTAAAATTCAATAATGGGATAGGGAAAAAAAATTCTTTTCTTGAACTTAAATAAAGATGAGATCCAAAAATTAATCCTTGACAAAGACCCAAAAAAAAAAAAAAATTTAAATTTAAAGACAAAAATAAAAAGAATTTTCTCCTTTGATATCCCGCCCCATTGTCATCCTTGATAACAAGGGTACTTCTTTGTCGCAAGACGCTGGTGTCTTTGGGATGCATTGGTTTTTTGTTTTTATGTACCAGTCCAGCCCATTTGTTAATAAACAAATATGACTATTTCCACATCCTCGATCAAAAAGAAAAAGAAAAAGAAAAAAAAAAAAAAACAATTACATCCATTCACTCCCCACATCTCCTTAGTACGAGCTTTTTGGTAAATTAAATAATCCATAAAAGAAAAAAAATGCTCCCCCCGAACAACAAAACATGGCTAATAATATCTCACGTCAGTAAAATAATTCGTGCATTTATTTTTTTTTCAGGTCATTTACATGGTCGGAATGATTGTATATTGTAAATAAAATGGTTATTACTAAAGTAATATTTAATAATTAAGAGGGTACAACATTTTAATTTTAAAAATTTAAAATTTCAATTTAAAATAAAAAAAAGAAATGAGATCTATAAAAATAAAAAAAATATTTTTATTATATAATTTACAAACTAATAAATATCTTAATATACCAAAAAAAATATAAATATATATTGTAAATAAAATAATAAGAAAACACATAAAATAAATTAATCTGCAGATTTTTTAAGTAAAATTTGAAAAATTTTGGAAGTTTAAAATAAGTTATGGGTGCATAAAAATAGTAGATTAAGACAAAAAATAAGATGTTAAAAAATATAATTAAATTATAAAATTTACAAGTCAAATCGATAGTTAATTTTTTTTGTTTAACATTCTTTTATTTGCATTTCCATGATGTATCAGTTTCTTGTATCCTTCAAATTTTATCCTTAGAATAAAAAGGAATTTAATACCAAAAAACACTTTTTTAAAGATCAAATTTAGATGCGGAACAAAACGACTTCGGAGGCTTGTAAAATACAGCACTTTTAAAGATCCAATTTTGCCTCCCTCGTTATTTATTATTAATTCATTTTATATAAATTATAAGCATTGTTCCATTTTATACAATCGACGGCAGGCAATGCGCCACATGGAAGGGGGCCCAATCACACCTTGGCAAATCGCAAAATCCTTTGCGTTGCACGCGGAGAGCGAAAAACGAAAAGGCCGTGAAGGGTTAAATTACGAAGCTACCCTTTCATTTGCAAACCATTGACTTCCACAACAAAAACAGAGTCGGCTCGACTAACACCCTACGATATCTCCAGCCGTCATGTCGCATTCGCAGAGAAATTCTAGGGTCACAGGTGGTCATACAACTATATTCTGACAAACACTCTTTTTCCCAAAAAAAAAAAAAAAAAAGAAAAAAACAACGACAATAAAATAAATTTAAGAAAAAACCCGAAATATCAATACACGATAAGCACATCAAAATAAATCAAAACCCAAAAAAAAAAAAAACCCTTTTTAGGCTACATGAGGGACTTCAAGGACCTAGCCTTCACCGGTTTACGCATACGCTTCTTGCTGCTATCGCCATTGCCGCTCTCCTCTTCGTCGTCATCATCCTCATCCACATAATCGAACCCATCATCATCATCATCATCATCATTATTACTACGATTATGTCCAACTGGTGGAACTACGCAAGACGGCGTCGTATCATGAAGAGCAGCAGCAGCCACAACACTATTTGTCTCGGTCTCTTTGCCCTCACCCTTGCTCCCTTCCCCTCTATCCCCTCTTCTCTTGCCCCACAGCGGCCCAAATCCAGAATAATAGTAGAATTCGTACGGATTCGGGTTCGATGGTATCCCTTTCTTGGCCGACTTGCTCCGGTTTCGGCGCGTTCCAGTGGCAGCCTTTTCGGGCTTCTTGATAGAACGACTGGAGGCGGGACCGAGACACGCTGTGACGTGGTTGCTCGCACTGGTGTTGCCGTAGGATTTGAGCAAGTTCAAGCCACGGTCGCAAATGGAGGACCCTTGCTTGGGCTCGCTCTTGCAATGCCAGCCCTTGCCGTCACATTTTTTGAGCACTTTCCTCTCTGAATAATACTCGTCCAGCATTCCCTTATTCTCTGGATTCCCTTTCATTTCATAATTATCGTCGATAAACATATTATCGATCTTCATCTTTATCGCTGCCCGCTCGTCCGCGTCCACCATCATCGAGGCCGCGCTGCGTATTAATAAAAATGCCATATTCAACAATGGCAGGTAGAAACTAACCGCCGATATTTGGTACCCATTGATAATTTCGTACAATTACTTCCACAATATGCAACTATTTCAAAAACCCTAATGCTCGACAGCATAAGAATACAACGCAAATTTGGTGTAGAGATTAAATTACCTCTCCACAGCACCACCTATGGAACCGCCTATGCTCCCATTTCCATTGAAGCTATCTTCTCCCTCGAACTGACGAAAATATAGAAAAACGCGAAGAGTGAAGCTCGCACAAGAGAAATGAAGAAGACCCATTAACCTAATCGGCTATTAGGGAATGAATACACGACAGAAGCGAGAAAATTTGGGGGTTTTAGAGCAACCCTAGTAGCCTACATACGAAAAACCCTAGAAAAGGAGGAGAAAATGTAGGTGGAGAAAGCAAAAATGGAGAGAATAGTGAGGAGGGTTTTAGCAGATCTGTCAAAATATGAGCGAAGAAGAGAGGAATAAGGAGAGATAAACGCACCTGCAGGTGACGAGAAGGCGGGCAAGCCTCTTGATCATGAGAGAAGGAAATCACATCCCACGGCGACTGGTTCAGTTGGCACACGTGCGTTTGCAGCGCCTCAGGCCCCGAAGCGTGCGAGAACATCAACGACGACTTGTTTGCGTTCTTGCGAATCCTCATTATTGTTAACAGATATATCGGGTATGGCGGAAGGAAAATGAGGGAGAGACGAGTATGGAGATCCAAACAGAGGGTCACAGTCTGCCCCCCCCTCTCTCTCTCTCTCTCTCTCTCTCTCTCTCTCTCTCTCTCGCTTGCAGCTGGGAAGGAGGAGAGGGCTGGGGGACCTGGCTGGCCTCTTTTGTTTTTGCAGATCTCACAGAACTCGATAATCAGGGTTTCTCAACTTTCCGTTGCTTTCTTGGCTTCGATTTATTTATCTTTTCATTTGGACGCTTTTTGGCCCTTGTGTTTTTCATTATTTACTGATGTTGTCTGTTAGAAAAGAAATCTGCCCCTATAACACGTCATCATAGTTGTCCGGGAATTATTTTAAAAATAACGTGACAAGGACCGCTATCCAATGTGGCAACGCCCAAGCCAGTCACATGCATCTCGGTTTCTTTCTTTTTTTTTTTTTCCTTTTTCTTCTTTTTAAAAATACAAAAAAAAAAAAGAAGAAGAAAGAAAATAAAAAGAGACAATAACCACAAATCCCGTCAAAAATAAAAGTAAATAAATGCATCTTGGGTCTTTGTTTCTAACCGTAAAGTAAAGTAAAGTAAAAATAAATGCATTTTTGATAAGTGTCGGACTTGGAGTTTCCTCTCCCGTTAATGAGTAGTAGATGTTCGCATGTTGTGTGCGATGGTGAGCGCCAGAGTGGATCGTGGCTTCGTAATAGGCTGGGGAAGGGGATATTTTCGTTATTTCGTCAACCTTTTTAGAAATAATTAAATACGCGAATCTATAACACTGTTCGCATCTAGAATTTCCGTTTTCTATTTTTACCAGAATAAAGGAGAGGGAAGGAGGAGGAGCGGCTATGGCAGTCTCGTTTCCACGCGCGGGGGAAGGAAAGTGACCCATATCTGACCCACATCAACATGGATTTGGTGACTGTCCTCTGTGGGCTCCATTTTCCTCAGGATTCGGACGGCTGTGATCTGTGTGGCATAGACGATGGAGAGTCCCAGAGGTAGCACACGGAACCCGATATCAAAGATCAGTTTTTCTCTTTTTTCTCTTAAGCTATGCTTTGGGAGTTGGAAGAGCCAGCCCCACACGTGGCAGCTTCAGGTATGTACACGCCGGGAAGGAGTCCCGTTTCGCAAGCATGTCAATTAAGAAACGAAGTTAAAAAAAAAAAAAAAAGAGTAAGTAAATTCAAATTCAAATAAAGAAAACTAAAAATTAAAACTGTACTTTCAGCTGTTCGGAGCCTACATTACGAGAGAGTTACTGTTATTATTACCGTATAACTTAAGTTTGATAAATTTGTTAATAAATTAAAAAAAACAATGGTTACTATATAAATTTACAGATATAAGAGGACCACCATATTGTAAAATTTTGACACGAAGTGCTGTTCGAATTCAAAATTTACGATACATATACAAGAGTGACGGGGCTGGAACTTTGCCTCTTGATCGATTAGAATGTTCTCTCACTTTGTCAAATTTACTGACTACAAGCACATTGCGAATTAGATTTTATTAGTTAATATTCGTCGTGAGGCCAATATTTAATAGATAGAATTCGATGCCTTTAGTTATAACAATATGAAAATTGAATCCTGACACGAAAACAACAAAAAAGAAAAAAAAAAGAAAAAGAAAAATTGAATTCTAATATTAGCACTCAAATTCCAACATCAAAGGGGTTTCTAATATTAACATTCAAGCTCAAACACTAAGAGGAGCATATCGTCGCATAAAAATAGACTTCTGTTTTTGTTATTTTTGGTGTCCGCATGGCCAAACTCTTATCGGTTGTAGTTTTTCGGTGTGTGTATTTAAACTACAATTGCTGAAATTGGGACTGAGTAGATCTACACCACCAGACCAACTAGGAAACTAGTGAATCTTTGCTTTTTTTTTTTTTTTTTAATTTTTTATTTTTATAGACATAATTGATAGAACTAGAGAGTGAAACTGTCGTGGGGCGTGATTTGCAGCAGAATTTGAATTTGGGATCATTAACAATGACATAACTATTGAAGGCTCCGGGTTGCTTTGAAACGGTTGCTCGAGTTATCTCGTGTGTTTGTTCCGATACTTGAATCAAAGTACGAATGATCTAGAGCCCCACGTAAGTTGCTAATGAAGCCACGGTGATCACCCCCCTCCCCCCCCCCCTTTTTTTTTTCATCCTCACCTAGTCGCCTCTGTAATCCCAAATCGAGATGAAGGCATACACATGGCCATTAGGTAATTTACGTTTTCGAGATCTTCAAGGCATAACGGAAAAATCATTACATAAATATGCCTATTTTTAACTAAGCATTAGAATATTGTCTAAAGTATCTAACACTAGCCATCACTTTACTCTATAGATCATGCTAAAGTTTCAGATGTCTCCCTTTCCGCGAGAATCTTTTAGCATGGTCGTCTTTTCAAGCATCCTTTTGTTTAGGCTCTGTTTTTCTTTTCTGTTCTTTTTTTCCCCCCCCGCCCCTAATAAAAGTCATGATATGCAAAGGCCCGAGGGTTCAAATTTAACTGCAATGCTGACATGTTTTTATTTATTTTTTATTTTTTTTTGTTTTTGGGACAAAACTGCAATACTGATATTAATGCTACAATTAGCATGCATCCAAGACCTCTTCTTCTCGTTCCGTGTACATTATATGCATTAAAAAAAAAAAAAATGCAAATCCATGCCCGAAACAAGTTGGCCTTTTCTGGGAATTACGCAACAAACAGAGCAGTTCCGCTGGTTTTCTAATTCTTTCCCCCGACCGATTCCGTAAAGCTCTATCAGATCCGTGATTTTCTTTCTTTTCGTTCTCTTTTCTCTCTTTTTTTTTCGGCTAGTGATAATTTACTCCTTTTTTTTTTTGGCAAAAAAAAAAAAAGAAGATACGTATACCAGATAATTTACTCTATTCTACTCACTTGGTTCGGTCTTGTGGGATATCGTATGGACCAATGATCTAGCCAAGGCAAAGTTTTGGGCCATACCGTTCCTCTACTTCCATAACCCTAAGGAAGGAACAGAGCCGGTGTACAAGCCATCATCGTCGTGAGGCCCAAAAGCTCATTGACCGAACCGCGCGAGGTCGAATCGGAGAAGACCATTACCGAAAAGTGCCAAAGCAAATTAATACCAATGCTCCTTTGGTGTGCCTTTTTGACTGAAGTGTCTCGCATCACACAGATTGAGAGTTTTCTGTGGATGAGCTTGGAAAGTACGTACAGCCACAGGGAACACTACTAACCAGACAAAAGGGTGCGGGAGAAAGTACAGACTCGGCAGCCCACTGCGTACTGTCTACCCGAACACTGATTTCTTCTCTTTGTCCTGCATTTTTGTTACCGAACAAAAATTTTACCACGCACGCACAGCTCCGGACCGCTCTGGCTTGCTCAACCATCGAATGGGAACTAGCTAGAAGGATAAACGAAATAGGATCTAATTCTCATGCCAAGCTCGGTTCTTCATGTCATTAAATGGTCATATTAACCCAATACCTAATCCTGCGCAAAGAAGGTCGTACTGAATTCGGTACTTGACACAGCCTGTCACACTTTCAATTTTCGGCTGCCATATCGGATTAGTTTTTTTATTCGACTGTTTTTTACGGCAATGATCCCCCCAAGACATGGGCGTCGCCGAAAACCAGTGCCCGTATTGGTTGGCATGGCCAGCGTCTGTCTATCGAAAGCACTTGAATATACAGATTCACGAATTTTCAACGTTCAACCTATCGCAAAATGGCCCGGGTTACATCATAAAGATTGAACAAGAGCAAGACCTGATTCGACTGTATCAGGATAACAGCTTTAGTGCTTTATGCTACAACAGAAAGCGAAGCAAGAAAAAGGTGAAAAACAAAAAATTCAATGCCCTGAAGGTTCAATGGGAAGCAAGTTTGGTTACGATGGATTATCCTATATACTAGGCCGAGATTCTAATGCTGGATGAAGATTTATGAAAAGTAGGAGAGTTAATTTTGTTATTTAATTCACCTGCAAAATAGACTTCTTAATGAAACCAAAAAAGTATTTAAAAAAAAAAAACAAAAACCCTTCGTTTAGGCACTAATTAGGTTTTGAAAGTAACAAATTGATACTACTTGTAACTTCTGTAGTTAGCATCAATCTTTCGGTGTTGGCTATGTCTTATTTTATTTTATCTTTTATAAGTGTAACTAATATATCCAATTTAATTTTTTTCTCTCATATTTGTTATTAAGTAAATTTAAATTAAAATAAATCCCTGATTACATGTAAAATTCTTGAAAAAGTGACAGATTATGATCTCATTTTGTTTGGAATGATAGAATACAAAATCTATGTAGTTCAAATGTGTTTCATTACTTGTTAAGAAAAAGAAGTACAAACCACTTAAAGTGGTAACTTATGTCTGAATTCTTTTATTATAATTTTGAATAAATAAAAATTTATATTAAAAATATGGTGTTGGATTTTAATTTTGTTAATATTAATATTAGATGTAGAGAAATTCATTAAATCCTTAGTAATGAATCCTTCTTATGTGAAAGGTTAAATGAGAACATTAATAAAAAATTCTTAACCTTTAGCCCATAAATACAATAACTAATATACTTACAATATATTTTTTTTAAGAAAAAAAATGTTCAAAGAAAAGAAAAGACATGGAACTCATTTTTTGTTTTTTATTTTCTTTGTTATGGTCTTTTCTTTGCAATGCCTTAAAAGTTATAACTTGCACTTCAACTGTATTGGGAATTTAAGTGATATTAGAACTAACATAAAGCATTATTTCTCACTATTCTTATTGGCTAATGTTTGAGTCTTTAATAGCTTCCTTCCATAACTCTATATAGAAATATGAATATTTTAAAAAATTTATATTTTATATCAAAAATAAAAGTCTTATTTTACAGGTTTATAAGATAATAATTATTTTATACCTTATTAATAAAAGACTTAACTAAAATTTTATATATATGTGAATAACTTAAATATAGATCCGATATAAGAGGCTTAATATGACATCACATTTGACTCATTAGGTCAACAATGGTCAAACTAGATGTTTTATAATTGTTCAGAGTCTTGACATTTACTCTAATATTTGTTAAAACAATTTTGTATTATTTATTTTTTTATTTATAAGACTTTAAACCTTAGTTAGTATTAATAAATTCTTTTTTTTTCCTTCCAAAGACACTTAAGTATTTTCTCCTTTTTCTTCTACCTTACTTTCAAAACTTTATTAGGTTTATCAAACTTATACTATTTCAATTACTTCACTTTTAGGGTATATATTAGTAGAAAGATCTATCATATCTTAGGAGGATAATTCTTATAATCTATTATATTGTGACAATTTATTAAAAAGACACAATTATTATTAAGGACAATACATTTGCATGCTTTAAATTTCATATCTTTATGTTGACTCTTTTATTGCGCATCCAATTAGAGTATATTTCTATATTCTTTCTAGCACAAACATCATACATGCATCTTACCTTCATTGCTACAATGTTCTTTTCATATGTATGCGGGAAACTAAGACTTTGTGCCCTTTAATATAAATATAAAAATGAGAGTGACATACCTATTAAAGTAAATGCCAATTTGGTGGAAATGAATATTATTATTACTATTATTTTTCAAGTCAATGTTGTTACCAAATTAAAAGGGTGGACAATAAATTCTAGTACTACGAAGCAAATTTGTAAGGATAGTAGTGCATTTACTTCTTACATATAAGCTTACATCATGAAAGGTGTTATCCTTGAATGATGTACTTTATATCTTAGAAATTCGCATCAATCTAATTTTTGTATCCTTATTGGGGAAACTTAGAGTAAAAGTCTTTTTTGAGTTTGACAAACTTGTCATGACTTAAAATGATGTTTTTTTTTTTTTTAGTTATATTGTTGATTCTCATGATTTACAATATGTTAGATTATGATATGTGAGCAATCTTCATATTAGAAAAATAAAACAACTTATTTTGATAAATAATTTACATGGTAACGTGAATAAGTGTAAGTTATATGTCAATACTAAATTAGTCAAAAAGATTGACAAATCAATTCATAGAAAAATTGAACTTCTTAAATTAGAATATTCACATTTGGGTGATTTTCATAATACCATGATCAAAGAAGATAAATATTTTATGTGATTTTTATGTATCATTATTTTAGATACATCAAAGTCTTTTTACTAAGAGATAAGGATAAAATGTTTGATGTATTTGTCAAATAAAAAGTGAAGTAGAAAACTAGTTAAATAAAAAGATCAAGAGACTTATGTTAGATAAAGAAGGAAAGCATAATTTATAATTGTTATTGAATTTTTATGAAAAAAAGGGTATTATATATGAAGTCATACCTCTTTATTGACTTGAATTAAATAAACTAATAGCAAAGAAAAATAAAACTTTGAAAGATATGATAAATGTCATGTTAGTTGATTTAAGGGTTCTTAATAATTTATGAGAAAGATAATACTTTCTATATATTATTTGTAAAATAAAATTTCTTATAAAAAATTGTTAAAACTTCATATGAATTATAGAAGAAATACTCTTTTAGTGTGAATTATTCGAAACTATAAGAGTGTCTTGTTGAAATTCTTTTGCCTAAATCAAAAAAGAGAAAAATAAGTTCTAAAACTTTAAATTACATATTTATTGATTATGTAGAATATAATGTTACATATCAATTTTTTTTTTATTATTAAGAGTGATATTCTTGATTCTAATACTATTATTAAGACTAATAATACATAATTTTTTGAGCATGTATTTCTAATGAAAAAGGGATTTGTATTATCACTAGCCCTTGTAGTTGAGTTAGAGAGAATGTCTTGTAATACCTCTTTTGAACCATAATTAGGGAGAAGTAAAAAAAAGAAAAGAAATTTAGGGATGAGTTTTACACTTTTATAATGAACAATGATCCTTTGACATATACTAAAGAAATATCTTCTAATAATGTCAGTTTGTCGATAGAACTATATGAAAGGAGATTGATTCTTTAAATCAGAATGACATATAAAAACTAGTAGATTTACCTACAGGTGCCAAACCCATACACTATAAGTGGTTTTTCAAAAGGAAATATAAAGCCAAACTTATGGCTAAAGAATATATATATATTATTTTGATACTTTTACTCTTATTACTAAAATCACATTTATTAGATTGTTAATTGCATTGATATCTATTTATAATCTCCATGTTCATTAAATGAATCTTAAAATTATATTTTTATATGATGACCTTGATGAAAAGATTTACATGTCACAATTTAAAATTTGTGTAATTCCTAGCAAAGAGAAAAAGGTTTGTAAGTTTGTTAAATCTTTATATAAGTTGAAATAAACATCTAAACAATGACATGAGAATTTGATAATATTTTGGTACTTAATAGGTTTTCAATTGTTGATATTGATAAATATATTTATACAAAAGTTGAGAATGATACTTGTATTATTATATGTTTATATATTGATAACATGTTTATAATTTAACTTCATTATAGAATTGTTTGCCAATATAAAATCATTACTTATATTATATTTTGATATAAAAGATTTAAAAAAAAAGCAAATGTTATGCTAGGAGTGAAAATCACTAGAGCTCATACTAATATATATCTTTTTGTTACAAGATCATTACATAGAGAAAATTCTTAAGAAATTTAGATATTTTGATGTTAAACCTATCTCTACTCATTATGATGTATTTAAAAACTTATTGATAAATACTAGTAAATGTGTGTCTTTGTTTAAGTATGCATAGATTATAAGTAGTTTAATGAATTTAATGAATTACACATGCCCTAAAATTGCTTATATTATATATAAATTGAGCATATATATATATATAATCCAAACTATAATTATTAAAATGTCTTAATAAGAATTTTAAAATATCTAAAAGATATCATAAATTATGTTATATTTTAGAGTGAATTTCTTATTATATTAGAAGGATATAGTGATGTTAATTAAAATTTTCATTTAAATGAGATAAAATGCACAAGTGGCTATATACTTACCCTCAAAGGTAAGACAATAGTTTGGATGTTTGCCAAGCAAACAATTATAACTTGATTCACCATAAAATTTGATTTTATAGCCTTAAACATAACTAGTGTGGAGGTAAATTGACTAAATGATTTCTTGAGGGATATTCCATTATAGGTGAAATCAATACCATTAGTTTCAATGCATTGTGATAGTTAAGTCATTATTATTTGTACAAAAAGCAAGTCATATAATGAAAAGAATAGGCATATTCTTCTAAAACATGAATTAGTAAAATAATTGCTGAATAATAGAGTAATATCACTTGATTTTATAAGGTTAAAGATGAATTTGATTGATCTTTTAATTAAACCATTAGATAGAAAATTAATAGAAGATACATCAAGGGGAATAAGATTAATGCCTAATGGTTAAAAGTGATAAGAATCTAACTTATTTGATAAAATATCCTTTAAAGTAGGTCTCTATAGGTAATAAAAAGTCATTAATTGACCTTGTGCATATTATCAAAATTATAAATTCCTTTTTATGGTGTAAGTAATGCAAAAATTCTAATATATAAGGTTAAATTATACTTTTAATGAATTTTATAACTTTTATGGGTAGTGTGTTATCTTGATTCACACTTGATATATTCAATTATATGAGAGTGAAGTGGAGCCATTTTTATGAGATTCTAGGCAAGATCTTTAAAATTCTCATGAAAAAAATTGAATATACATATAACCTTATATCATCCAATTGCATTAAATGACATTGTTTTATAAAATATTATATAAAAGTAAGTTTTTTTATTTTCATTAAGAAATTATGATTCATAGAATTTCTTATTTTATAATGTTTCTAAATATCAAAACTTATATGTTTTAATCTTTGATTTATAGTTTAAAAGATACTAATGATGATGTGTTATATTTTCACTAAAACTTAATAAAGTTTAGTTTTTTAAAATATGTAAGCGAATGTTAGAAACAAAGGTATTTTTAAAAGGTTTGTTTCTCATGTTAGAAATGAAAGTCTTATTTCATTGATTGATATGACAATATTTGTTTTATATCTTGCAAAAGAAAAGAAATATATAAGGTATCGCACATATGTAAATGACCTAAATTCTTATTTGATATGAGAGATTCAATGTGACCCGATATAGTGGACAAACCCTTTAAGCCTATATTTTGGACTTACCAAATTACTATTAGTCGAAGTGGCCTTAAACTTATGTTTTGAACTCACCAAATCACCATTAGTTGAACTAATTATTTTCTAGTTATTGAATTGGTTGTTTATAGTTATTGAGCACTAGCTAATTTGACATTTACTCCAATATTTATTGCATCAATTTTGCACTACCTTTATTTCTATATATAAGACTCTAAACCTGAGCTAATATAAAGAAGTTCATTCTTTTATTTCTAAGAACATTTAAGCATTTTTTTTTCTTTTTCTTTTATATTGCTTACATAGTTTTGTTGAATTTATTAAACTTGTACTATTTTTATTATCTCACTTATGGGACTTATAGTAATAAAAAGATTTGTTATATCTTTAGAAGATAATCATTGTAACTTGTATAATAATAATTTATTTATAAGAGGCAAAGTTATCTTTAAAAATAGTGCATTTGCATGCTTTAAATTTCTTTTTTTGTTTTTTTTAACTTATTTACTTGACTTCCTATCATAGTTTATTTTTATATTTTTTTCTAACATACATACCTCACATGCATCATACTTTTATTGATACAATATTCTTTTTTCATGTGGTTTAATAACTAAACTAATAACTAGTACTAGTAATAACCTAATAATGAGAAGATTTCATTTATATTATGTAGTTATAAGGTCAAACTCTTATTAAAGTATTCAATAAGACTAAACGTAAGTTTTGTTGTATGTAGTTCTGAAATTGACTGTAATTTTTCTTGTGTACTATAAAATTTGTTGTTTTGTAAATTTAATGTAACAAATTAGCTTATTATATAGTGTGAGTCTAACATAATCTTTATTGGCAAGATTATAAGGTACCACCCTTATTTTTTTATTCTTTTCACCATACAAAAAAAAAAAATCAATTAGTCATATGATTTGAAATAATTTGTACTCTTATTTCTAATATTACATCTATTAGAGTGTTGATTGCATTACTATTTATTTGTAATCTCCTTATTCATCAAATGAATGTTAAAACTATATTCTTGTATGATGATCTTAATAAAGAGATTTACATGTCACAACCTAAAGGTTGTGTAGCTCTTGGTTAAGAGAAAAAAGTTTATAAGTTTGTTAAATCTTTATATGGGTTGAAATAAGTACCTAAATAATGATATGAAAAGTTTAACAAAATTTTGATCTCTAATAATTTTTTCAATTATTGATGTTGATAAATATGTTTATGCAAAAGTTAAAAATGATATTTGTATTATTATATGTTTATATATTGATGATATATTTATATTTAGTTTTATTCTAGAATTGATAGCTAATATAAAATCATTACTTACATCATATTTTGATATGAAAGATTTAAGAGAAGCAAATGTCATTCTAAGAGTGAAAATTACTAGAGCTCATACTAGCAATTTTCCGTTACAATAGCATTGCTTAGAGAAAATTTTGAAGAAATTTAGATATGTTGAAGTCAAACCTATTTCTACTTTTTATGATGTATTTACAAATTTATTAATAAATACTAGTAAATGTGTATCTTAATTAAAGTATACATAAATTATTGGTAATTTGATATATTTATTAAATTAATCACGTCCTAATATTGCTTATATTATATATAAATTAAGCAAATATGCATATAATCTAAATTATGATTATTGAAATGTCTTGATAAAAATTCTAAAATATTTAAAAGATACTATGAATTATGTTATATTTTATAATGAATTTCTTACTGTATTAAAAGATATATTGATGTTAATTAAATTTTTAATTTAGATGAAATAAAATACATGAGTAACTATGTATTCACCCTTGAAGGTAGGATAGTAGTTTGGAAATTTGTCAAGTAAACAATTATAATTTAATCCATTATGAATGACCTAAATTTAGATTTAATATAAGAGATTCAATGTGACCTTATACGATGGACCAATCCTCTAAGCCTATGTTTTGGACTTATCAAATTACTATTAGTCAAAATAACCTTGAACTTATGTTTAAAACTCACCAAATCACCATTAGTTGAACTAACGGTTTTTTAGTTGTTGAACTAATTGTTTATAACTATTGAGAATTAATCGATTGGACATTTACTTTAATATTTGTTACATCAATTTTGTATTATCTTTATTTTTATATATGAGATTTTAAATATAAACTAGTATAAATAAGTCTCTTCTTTTCCTTCTAAAGACATCTAGGTATTCTTTCTTTCTTCTTCTACACTACTTACAAAATTTTGTTTAGTTTATTAGACTTATACTATTTTAATTATTTCACTTATAGAGTATATATAGTAAAAAGATCTATTATATTTTTGAAAGATATTCATTGTAACTTATAATATAATAATTTATTTATAAAAAAAACATAATTTTTTAAAATAATACATTTACACGCTTCTTTTTTTTATTATTATTTTTTTAACTGATTTACTTTACTACCCATTAAAGTTTATTTCTATACTCTTTCTAATATAAACACCACACATGCATCTTACTTTCATTGATACAATGTTCTTTTAATATGGTTTGAGAATTAAATTAATTATTATTGCTAGTTGTAATCTAGTGATTAGAGGATTTAGTTTTTATTATGTAGTGATAGGGTCAAATTCTCGTTAAACTATTCAATGGGACTATACGTGGGTCTTGCCTTGTGCAGTTCTAAAATTGGCTGGTAACTCTTACTGCATACCATAAAGTGTGCTATTCTGTAAATTTAATGTAGCGAACTAGCTTAATATATAGTGTGAACCTAAATTAATCTTTATTGGCCGGACGATAAAGTACTGCCCTTATTGTCTCATTCTTTTCACCGTAAAAAAAAACTTTTCAATTAGTCATAAGGTTTGAGATAATTCTTTTTATTAATTTCCTAAGCATCGTGATGTTACAAAATTTATAAAACCGTTTATATCAGAAAATTCCTTCCGTTTCGAACGTCGTGAAACTCGCCGCTTACACTCTTCTTTTCCCTGCGTGCCAGTGCGCCATCTGCTAACCGTTTCCATAATTTAGTTTCCAACTCCATCAAAGAGGAAATGAAAATCCCAATCGGGGGGACACCTTCATATTGTGTTCTGAATAAACCCGTGTTCTCCAAAGCAGGCTCTCGTATACATGCTATCCCTTCCGTACACATTCTGATCTCCTAATGGGCTTTTGAATTGGAGCTGCTATAGTATAATATAAGACAATGTCTACATTAAATAAATAAATAAATAAGTAAATAAATAAATTTAGCAATAAATCTTATAAGTATATAGATGCATGCATCTTGAAAAGCAATTTTGCTGTTTACCGCAGATTATTATGGTTTGCATGTAAATTAGAATTGCAGCACTCCACCATCCATAGAGATATATATATATATATATATATATAAAAAGGGTCAATTCTGCATGATCCATTTCCATTAGCTCCTGGTTTAGTAATGCATTTGGTTTGTAGCTTGGTTCTGCCAGCAGTCTAGGTTTGCCTTGCCAATTCGGCTAAGTTCTTGAGCGTGTTAAGAGAATCTAGTTTTATAATCCTTGGGCTTTGGTTCCAAGTCCGAAGCGTACTGGTGGCAAGAAGATGTACGCTTGTCTTTATATTATCGCTGCTACAGGCAACTAATTTAAAGTCTTATCTCATTATCTTGACGTTGAAATTTGCAGATTGTTTCCACGACATTTGATTATGACACCATTTGCTATGTAACATTTGTGGCTTCGTTGTTGTTAGGTTGTTGCCACCAAAAATTGGTCCATGAGCACTTATAGCAGCATTGGCTCCTAAAATACGAAAAGGACAAGTGGACAAGTGCAGATGCGTCGGAGTTAGCAGGAATCTATTACACACTGACCTCCTTAGCACTATCACTGCTGATTTCATTTGTATGTTGAATTTGTTCTCTAAACTTTTTCTGCACTTTGGTTTGGCCGCTGGGAAATCCTTTTGGCCTCTGAGTTGAGAATTATATTAAAACCCCGAGAACTTGGATCCATTTACGTGAAAGACTACTATTGCTATTTCATTTGTCAATATTTTTTTATTTTTTTATTTTTGGTTTGTAATGGAAAGAAAATTCTCTCTGTTTGGATTCGAGAACAATGCATGAAAATGGGCGAGAAACCTGTTCGGCTTGCTTGCGTAGTTGACGCTGAGAGTTTGGTAGACCTTTTTTTTTTTTGTGTGGTTTTTTTAATTCCTTTTTCATGGCTGGGTGGTTGCTGTGAAATATAGAAAAAGAGGAAACCCACCTATCAAAGGTAAAATCGCAGAACTGATGTTGTTTGATTTGTATTGAGATTTTCGATCTTTTATGAACTATAATTTTTTTCGTTTTCAATCACATTGTGTTTCTCAGCAACCAAACAGAGAGTCACTGGTTTTGAATTTTTATTTATCTTTTGAAAATTTTGATTATTTTTTTCCTTTAATCTTCCCCAAACCCTTGTTTCGTAGGTTTGCTGTTTTGCGAGGTCCTGGTAAGTTTCCAATCCACACTCCAGTACAGAGTCTCAAATTTTGCTCTGTGTTTCTGTGACTGTGCTTCAGAGTGGATTTCTCATGCCTAATTGACTATGTGGTAGTGGGTCATCTGCTTCATACATGCTTACGCAAACGTGCACTTTACAATGATATGTCGAGGTAATTATTGGCATTTATCTGGTAGACTAGTTATGCACAAAACCAAGGTCAATATCAGCACAATTCTTTTATTTTATTTTTATTTTTATTTTATTTTATTTTTATTATTTTTTTGTGCTGGTTACCGTCCAGGCAGTGGACTTTGTGAGAAAGTGAGTGCCCTGAGGCTTGTCTTTGCTCTGAGATACGTTAGTCCTCAAACCCAAAAGATCATTGATGTATTATAGAGGTTATATGGTATTATTGTCTGACATACAATCATTTGCATTCTACATCTACACCTACCCCGCTGGCAAATATATGGGTCATTAGCTGTTCATGTCGTTTTTTTTTTTTATTTTTATTTTCTCCGGGTCTTCTGTTGTTTTTCAAATTCAATTGCTTCAATACGATTTCTACTGCAGGATGAGTTTAGCATACAGAGTAAACAATGTGACAATTGTATCATTGTACTCTCTCTCCCACCACCTCTCCTCCACCTCCAATCAGCTATGCTTCTTATGTAAAGATAATTTAAATGTTAATACAACTATGTAAATTGTTAAGTTGCCCTATGTTTTGCAGGGTTTCATATTTTGCCTGCAGTAACTGGCATGTATTTGCTCCTTGGGTTTTTGCATAACTGGGATTTGATGATATTGGGGACCTTGGCCAGACGTTGACCCGCTTGGCCGATTTGGCTATTTGCACATAAAGGTCTTCGGTGCATCTTTTTATTTAGAGGAAATATTTATACATTGCATAAACTCTTCATTTTGTTCTGTTTTGGCAGGGTTTGTACTTGTATTCAGGCATGCAAATAACGAAGCAATATTTTATATGTTAGGACGTCCCTTAGGCTAGCAATTTGTTTTTTGGCATCTGTTTACGATTTCATGGCTTAATCGTCATATGAATTATACTGCAGACCCAGCACAAGGTTGACCTGGGCAAAAGAGATGTTAAGTTTGGGCCACAGCCTATTATGGCAGTACCTTTAGTGCAGCAGATGTCACGTCTTGATCATCCAGTTCCTCCCCCCGCTTAGCTATCCACCTCAGCAAGCTTACGTGCAACCCCATAGCCATTTGCCACCTCCTCAAGTTAGAGGTTACCCGGCCGGTGGATTTCCCTCGCCCGATTATCCACTTCCTCCTGCCTATCCTCCACCAGGCTATTCACGACGATATGCAGGTATAAATCCCATGTGAAGTTTGATTTTATGCCCAATATCATACTCTTCTTCTTAATCCCCACTTATTTTGAGCATTCAAAGTTCTTTTCAAGCTTTATTGCCCTGTTGATATATCTGACATATTAATATAGTAACTTAGTTAAGAATTGACGCGTTGTGCGTGGGGCAAGTGGGTGTTTGAATGTTCGAAATTGTTTTTTTTTTTTCATTCCCTCGACGCATGAGTAAAACATCAGTTGGTAAATAGTGGTTAGCATGGAAAGGGTGCATGTGGACCTTATAGGCCACAGAAGAGATATTGATGTTACTTGAGAAAATTTTTTTACTGATTAATAATTTTCTAATGCATTCCTTCTTTTTTTTTTTTTTCTTCCTCTTTTTAGGATCAAAGGAGAGGGTAAGGCAAACTAAGGAACAATATCTCTGGACAAACACCCACCCACCAAATCATCCAAAAGAACTAGAGAAATTCTCTGTTGAGGCTGTCTGAGTATCTCTAACCCAAGAGGCTTTGTAATAATAAAGGAAGCCATCCAATTTGCTGCTCTGTTTCCTTTCCTGTCTGTGTGTACCAGTTGGACTGCCCGACTTTGTTTAAGCAATCCTCGACAAGAAGCAATTAGATTCATCTGGGATGGGTACGAGGGACCCTTTCATTGCGGTGTCCAAGGCGGTTTTTAACTGATACTGAAGTCACCTGAGAAGATGTTCTCTCAAAATCGACTACGCATATAAAATGAGGCTCGGGTTCAGATCAACTGACTTTGCGCCAAACTTCAGCAACCTATGACTGCTCTGTCCACGCCCCCGAGCACTCCAAGTAACCGGCCAACACTACCCAAAGAGGAAAAGCTAACCATTGCTTATAGACGACTGTGAACAGAGCCTCTCCTTTACATCAAGACGGCACTTTCTAGAACCTAAAATGTTTTTTTAGGATCATATTTTCTGTGTAAGAAGTACACTTTCATTTATTGAGCATAGGCCAACAGCTGTTTAGTTTCCGTGTTGTTTTGAGTTGAAAACACTCTGCCGTTTAGCACGTGCCCAATGTGTCGACTTTTTTTTTTTTTTTTAATTTTTTTTTTTTTTTGGTGGTTATGGTGTATCTCAAAATTTCACTTCTCGGGCATAAATTCTCGTTGATGACTAATGACTGCACTTTTATAAAACAGGAACTTTAGAGTATGTCTGCAACAACTTTATATGTTGGCGGCGGCGGGGCAGTGTTTTCCCACCAAGTTCCCTAGCATGGGGACAGGATGGAAACCCTGCACCGGTCTTTACTTTCCTATAAAATTTTCAATGGTTGCACCTGTACAGTGTGTAGCATGTTACAGATTACTGTCACGTTTGGCACAAAAGCCAAAGAGTGTGGTGCGAACATTGAACGGAGAAAATAAATTAAGTTCCTTTAGGGCATCAAAATTCTAAAGCACTCATTTCCAGGTCGAAACCTTTCTCAGATTCTCGGAAAGTTAGATGCAATATAATAACCCGATAATTTCATTGAAGGGAACCATTCCGTAGCCAGAGGATTGGAGCCCAGGGGATGCCGTATCATGCGTGGCCAATGAGCCAATGAACCTCACTGAAAGGAAAATATTGAAATAAGTGAAAATTTGAAATGATTATTTGGAAATTAGGGTTCGGGTTGTAAATTTTGATATTTGAAAAATCAATCGTCGGTGAAACTAAAAGTCACCTAAGTATCTTGAAAGAACGTCGAAAAGTCCTCGAGAAGGAACTCAAAAGACTTGATCAGTTTGAATCGACGTGGTTTTGAGGGAGTAGGGTTTTCACTGGGAGAGGGTATTAAGTGGCATTTTGTAAATTCTGCTAGCGATCAAAGGCTTCGTTTGGAAGATTGGCAGAGGACAGCAGCAGCAGATATATTTGGGAGGAATCAATTTGTGGGTAGCAGCGAAGTTTGGTTACTAGGAGTTTGTAGTTGAGTTTTTTTTTTTTTTTTTTTTGAAATTATATGCTAAATTTGATAATTTGGGCTTGACGAGTTTTAGGTATCAAGTGCAACCCTTCTTTGATTATTTTGTCTGTATTCTTAATGAATCGTTAATGTTAGATGAGAAAATTTTGGAGGAAATTTGAAATCCCAAGTATTTTAAAGTTTATAGACTGTTAGTAATGGAGTTTTTCTTAAGGGTTAAGGTCCGAACTAACATGAAAAAAGAAAAGAACCCATATATGCAAATAAGACTTATTCATTGTTGCGAGGAAGGTGTTGTACCACCAACAGCCACGTCAGTTGCATTTTCTATTACAATAAACCTGTGTACAGACACGTCTCTGTGGCATGTGAACTTTAACAGTAAGGTTGTTGCCTACATATTGGTTATAAATCTCATCATTGAAGTCGTCTTGTGGAGAGAAAGTTGTCTTCGGTTTATGATCTATTATATGTGTCTTTGACTTGCAAATAATTAGGTATGTTTGATGGAGAAGCTTCTTATACCTTGTGCAAACTAGGTGGAATTTGATAGTATTATTACAGTATTTTAAAAATTAGATCAAACTGATTGATTTAATAAAAAAAATTTTAAAAATAATTTATAGTCTAGTTTGATTTTCTTATAAATTTGTTCAAATTATAAATTAGTTTAAATTTTGGTAAATTAAATTCAATTTTTTTGAGTGAAACAATACAAAAATTAAAAAATTTTCAATTCATTGAATTTGTCTTTTTTTGGGGGGTGGAACAAGAAAAAAAATAAGATTTTTCAAATGATATTATTTTTTGTTATTATTTTTAATTTTAAAATATATAAATTTTATAAAATATTTGTATTTTATTTATTTTAATTGTGATATATTTTTTAAAATATTTTATATTGATATTAAAAGATTAATTTTATTATATTTTAATTTTTTATATAAATATTTTTATATAATTTATAATTATGTGTGCATGTGTGTGTGTGTGTGTGTATATATATATATATATTATATTAAATATTAATTTTACTAATTCAATTTCAAATATATTGGTTGAATAAGTTAAATTTTAAAATTTTCAATTTAATGACTAATTTAGTGTTTAAAACCTTGATGTACAGCCATAATTTCAGTTTTTTTTTTTTTTGATAAACTAATAAATGAGATTCTTTGGTTAAAAGTATTAGCGCAACATATATATGGAATTTTTGAAAAACAGGCTTAGCATGGGCAGTCTAATGTCTTATTTTATCGCCTAGTCCTTATTTAATAAAGAAAATGCTAGAAGCTAAGTTTGGCATGTATGTAATTTAGGTGATAACCTGAAGTTGGGTCTCATGTTAAAAATTGATTTTGGGGTAGTTGTTAATTGTTTGAGTTAATGCTTGTAACATGTTAAAGTCAAGATTTTAAGAATTGAATTGATCATTAAACCAAAAATTTTAAAAATTTAATATTTAATTAGTTTAATTGATATAATTAAAATTAAATTGATAAAATTGATATTTAATATTAAATAAATAAATAATTATATATATATATATATATATATTTATTTATTTATTTATGTATAAAAACTAAATGATAATAAAATTAATATTTTATTATCAAGATAAAATATTTAAAAATATGTTAAAATTAAAATAAAAAATATAAATATTTATAAAATTTATATATCTTAAAATTTAAAAACAATAAAAAATAATAGAGTTTGAAAAAAAAATCATTTTTTATTTAAAATTTTACTTATAAAATTAAGTCTGATTTACTAATTTATATAATAATTTTTAATTTAATTGATTTTTAAAAAAATCAGATCAAATTATGAATTAATTCTTATTTTTTTTATTTAAACTAAACCAATTTAGTTTGATTTTTAAAACACTGATTAGAGCGTGAACTTAAAGTGGATGTTATGAAATATGTTGGCTTTAATGATTTTAGTTGGGGGCTATCCTTTTGGTCATGCAGTGGCCGGAAAATCGAGGCTAAACAGCGATAACTGAGACCGTTATGTTTCTAACCATGTATGTTTTTCCAATTATGGTACACGTACATGCTTATAAACATAAAATTTCATTTTGTAAGTGCAGTAGGTAAAAATTGAAGCATGGGAACAGATACAGATGAAAAATACACAGTAAGTTCATCGGAAGATTAATGGGGAAGCAGTTCCGGGTCTGATTCATCGGAAGATTAATGGGGAAGCAGTTCCGGGTCTGATGTTTCACATAAGCTTGGTGGAGATAGCTTTGAAACTATGTAGGCAGCTATCAAGGGTAGTTAAGCACTCACCAAGGATGCGTGGCAAAACGATTTCAGCCTGCAACTGCTTCCAGTAAATTGACTAAATATTGTTCTTTTAGACAAAAATTAGACGTTTTATGTTACGATTTAGGATGTTTGAAGACTGATGTATGCTGAGCTAAGTTAATTTTGATTTTTTTGGGAAAAGAAATGTTATACGGCAAAGCTAGCTAGCAATGGTAAACGAGGGACGAAGTTTTGCAGTGTTAGTATAATCTGAAAATCTGATCTGAACTCCACATTTGGTTAGTAAAAGATTTTAATTATGACATAGTTTAGATGTTATTTGTGAATACAATTTGCAAGTAGGCAAAGCATGGAGGAAGTTAGATGAGATGGGGCGGGACAAATTTAAGTAGGAAGCATCTCGGTTGAACACTGGTGGTGGAAATAAAGAAGTCGAGTGCCGAAGAGGCAAAAGTACAGGCATAAAGGTTATGGTGAGATTATCCGATAGAGGTTTGCACAATTTATTGAACAGTTTAGTGATTTTTTTACTGAAATTTCTCGGTTTACCAGGGTGTTTACTATTCTTGGGGAGACGGTTGCATGTAAACGAGCTCATAGCAGAAATGGGATTTGAGGAATCCGTTGGTTTGAGTTGTGTGAACTTGCCTAAGAGCTTCGTTATCTTGTCGGTAGGCCACTTCGACCCCTTCATTTGTGAGTTGGTTTTAGGGGGCATCGCGAGTTAATAATTGGGAGGGATTTCACAGAATTGATGGCTGTCCCAATGGCCCAGAACCTATGCCAAAGAATCATAAGGCGGGTAAAAATGTTGGAAAAAAGTTTAGTGAGTTGGCGACAGTACTGGTTACCAAGAAAAGAGAAGACAAAGGCAGTTGGGAGGGTAAAGAAAGGGTGAACTTTAAGGCACTTAGGGATATTTTGTGCTGCAGTGGCTTAGATGATGGGATATTGAAGCAAGTGTTTTTGCGTGTAGCACTGTGTTCGGTTTTGTACTCGGCATCATCCCAAATCCCTTCTCTAAAGTTGCACAGTGCTATTATTAATGTCACTGATGTTAAGAGATTTGGATGGAGGGAGTTTATTCTGACATATGGTTAAATGATGTGATTCGTAGCTTTAGAATGGGAGAAAGGAAACAATCTAATGATGTGGGGAAGAGTGTTGGTGGATGCTTGGTTTTGTTAATGGTAAGTTAGAGCATCGAAGCTCTTATTGAAATATTGAGAATTTTTCTTGGTACACAAGAAACAGAAAAAGGATGCAGAGGAAGAGGAGAGAGGAGCTGTAGAATTGAAGCCACCTATGATGATGAAAGAAGAAAGTTGGTTCCAGCAAGATGCTCGATAGACAAGCTTTTTTTTTTTTTTTTTTGTAGTATGTGTTAGTGGGATTAGGTAATTTGTATGTCTACTTTAGTTGTCTTTTGCTATATAAGTATGAAATTTAACTTGTACTAATTGCAAAAAGATGCAAATTCAGTTATAATGATCTTTCAAATTTGATGTAAGTCTTCTATAAAAGAGCCATGTATTCTAGCAAATGATATGATTGATCCAACCATAATTTGTGCAATTTTCTTAGTTTTATTTCCATCTCATTTAACAAATAGTATCATAGCTCTTGAGATCTTAAAGGAGTTGTGAGAAGTGAGTAAAAGAAAGAGAGAATTGCAAAGAAAAGAAAGGAAACCAAAAAATAGAAGTGAGGAAGTAAGGACTAGAAATGGCGTATGGTAGCATTTCACTTTTATCACCTCTAATCTTTAATATATTGAATTATTAGCTTTGGTTAGCCAACATGAAAACTTATTTAAGGGCTTATAATTTGTGGGAGACATTAGAAATAGGATAGGATAAGGGCTATTTGCACTGCCAGAAAATCTTACCTTGAATCAGATTAAGCATTATAAAGAATAAAGTTGAAAAAAGTATAAGGCCCTTACATGTATTCACCCAGCTCTCTCAAATGTCATTTTCATAAGAATAATGGCATGTGAGACAACTCAAGAAGCTTGGGAAAAGCTAAGGATGGCAAGACAAGGAAAATAAAGTGGTTAAATTTAAAAAGAGAATTGAAATGTTGAGGATGAAGAATATTGATGCATTCAAAGTTTACACCTCCAAGATGCTAGAGGTTATAAACCAAATCAACTTGATGGGTGAATACTGATTAAAGAGTAATTAAAAAGGTTCTTGTGAGTCTTCTTAAGAAGTTTGAAGCAAGGATTTCTTCTTTAAAAAATTTAAGGAACCTTAGTTAGATTAGATTATCATAATTTCTTAAGGCTTTTGAAACTCAGGAACAAAGGAGAAACATAAAAAGTGAGGGCAGAGTTAAGGTGGGACTTCAAGCATAGTTGAAGTGGAAATCATTAGCTTTAAAAGGCAGTCTAATAAAGGTAAATAGTTTGAGACAAAGAAAGGTTTTGGGATAAGAGGAAAGTTTCCACCTCACCTTACTTATAAAAGAAATAATCATGTTAGAGATGATTGTTACTTTAAAGGAAAAGTGTAATGTAGATATTGTGCCAAATTTACTCATTGAAAAAAGTACTATAGGAAAAAGCAATAGCAAAATCAAGTAACTAACCAAACTTAGTAAGTTCAACAAGTTAAAAAGGCAAATTACATTGAAAAAGAAATGAAAGATGAGCATTTATTTGTTACCTTAAAGATGGATGAAGATAAGGGTCAAAACTGTTAGTTCTTAGATAATGGATACACTCACTATATGATAAGCCATGCTAAGCTTTGTATAGAGCTAAAATCCATCACTGGTGTTGTGAAAGTAGGTAATGAAAGGAGAGTTCTAATAATAGGTAAAGGCACTATCACCATTCAAAGCCTTTCAAAGCCTTTTAAGTACTTATTCCATCTTAGATGTTTTATTGGTTCTTAATATTTATGAAAACTTACTATTTGTGAGGTAGATAATGCAAAAGGGATATTCTTTGGTGTTTAAAGAAAATGGTTGTGTTGTATTTAATCCTTATAATGTAAAGACTATGTTTATGCAAAATAAAAGTTTTGTTTTGAATTTGAATTTTGTAGAGTTCTCTGAGTGCAAAAATAATAGGGTTAATAAGTTTAAACTATGATATAAGAGGCTTGGTCATCACAACTTAAGTTTAATTCAATTTGCACAAAAGTATGAATTTTTGCTTCATTTGCCAACTATAAAAGCTTACTTTGAAGTGTGCAAAGGGTATGAATTAGGCAAGTAACATCAATTATTTTTTCGTAGCTTTAGCTCCTAGAGAGTTAAGGAAAAGTTTAAATTGGTTCACTATGCTATTTATAGACCAATGAAGACTAGGTGTCTTAATTGCAGTTAGTTTTTTTTGCTATTTATAAATGACTACACCAAAATGACATAGGTATACTTTCTTAAGTTTAAATGTGTTTGACATATTTAGAAGGTTCAAAACTTATGTGGAAAATTAAGTCACTATATTTTAAAAAGATTAAGAAGAAATAATGGAAAATGTTTTAGTTAATTTTAACAAATTTTATGATGAATTAAGAATTTAACACTAACTCACTATTAGTTATACTCTTTAGCACGAATAAGAGATGGAGAGAAAGAATAGATCAATTCTTAAGATGGCCAGATGCATGATCTTTGAGAAAAAGTCGCTAAAGACCTTTTAGGCTAAAATAGTTATTATTGTTATGTATTTACAAAATAGGCTTTCAATTAGAGTTGTTGAAGGCAAAACACCATTAAAGGTTTAGACTAGTCTAAAACCTTCAATTAAGCATTTAAACGTGTTTGGTTCAATATGTTATACTTATATTCCTAATATAAAAAGAGAGATGTTAGATGTAAAGGTTGAGAAGGGTATTCTTATTAGTTATACCTCTTAATCTAACATTTATAAAGTTTACAACCTAAAGATTAATAAGATTCTAATTATTGTAAACTTGAAAGTAAATAAACATACTCACTAGGGATAGAAAGAGCCACTAACTATGAAGAGATCTCTTAAGTATAAATGAATAGTATAGTAAACTTAGATTCTAAGTTGGAATTGGATTCCAATGTTTATGGTGATCTATTTTCTAAAGGCTCTATATCACTAATTGACATATACTAGAGGTGTAATAGGATAGTCGTGAAACTTAGAACATATGCAAAAGCACAAGAAGCTAAAAAGCAGAGAAAGGCTATGAAAAAAGAAATTGAAACGATTGAGAAAGACTAGACATGGAACTAAGTTAACAAACCATATGACAAACTAATTATTAGTGTAAAATGGGTGTATAGGGTGAAGCTAAATTTTGATAATTTTATAAACAAACACAAAGTTAGATTGATAATCAAAGGCTACTCTCAATAGCCTGGGATTAACTATACAGATAAATTTGGTCCAATAACAAGAATGGATACAACTAGAATCTTGATTGCCATTGTTGTATAAATAAAAATCAAAATTATACACCTTGATATGAAAATAATATTTATAAATAGAGTCCTAAAAAAAGAGATTTATATAGCTCAACCATAAGGGTTTAAAGTGAAAGGTAGTAAAGAAGAAGTATATAAGCTCATCAAAGTCCTCTAAGGTTTGAAGTAGGCTCTGAGAGCATGGTATGGAAAAATTAACTACTTATGCACCTAAGGTTTTAGGAGGACTAACAATGATATTACTTGGTATGTTAAATCAAATTTAAGTGGAGATTTATTGGTTATGTCATTGCATGTTGATGATTTACTTTATGACTAAAAGTAATTAAGAAAAGTCAGTTTGAAATGTCCGACCTAAGAGATATAAAGTATTTTCTTAATCTTAAAGTTTATGAATTTAGTGAAGGAATTTTCTTAAGTTAATAGAAATGTGCCTTTAAAGTTTTAAGGAAGTTCAGAATGCAACATTATAAACTAATAGCTACCTTACTAGTTGCAAATGTGAAGATAAGTAATGATGGTGATGTAATGGAAGATGATGCTTTCTGTTATAAAAGTTGAATCAATAACTTTTTGTACCTTATTTTAACAAGACCTAAGTTAATGTACTTAACAAGTTTACTCTTTAGGTTCATGCAAAGACCTTTAAAAGACTTATTTTGAGGTAGTTAAAAAAGTGCTAAGATATTTAAAAGGAACCAACAAATTTAAGATATGGTTTAAACTAATAAAAAAAGGAAAATTAGAAGGATTTGTAAATAATGATTTGGTTAGGAGCTTTAAAAATATGAAGAGTACTTATAGTTATGTTTTTTTCCTTAAGTTTAGGATGTTTTTATGGAACTTTAAGAAGTAAGATGTGGTTGCTTAGTCCATTACTAAAGTTAAGTATGTAGCAACAATAACAGTAACAAACTAGGCCATTTGGCTAAGAAAGGTTTTTAAGGTTCTGAAATTTAAGCAAAAATCAACAATAAGGATCTTGTATGACAACAAAATAGTTGTTTGCATGGTTGAAAATTTGGTTCAACATGGAAAAACCAAGCACATCAATGTGAGATACCATGCAATTAGGGAACCATAAAAGAATGAGGAAATTAAGTTAGTACACTACAAATTTAAAGACCAATTAGTAGACATACTAACCAAGTCCCTTCAAAAGTCTAGATTTCAAATGTTAAGGAGAAAGTTTGGAGTCTTAAAAAAGAGTACTAAAGCAGTAAAACTTTTACATATTACACAAGATATAAAAAAATGATGCAAAGGAGAGAGGGGTTGTAGAATTGAAGCCAACCATGATGGAAGTAAAAAGTTTGTTCTAGCAAGATGCTTGATAGACAAGCATTTTTTATTTGTAATATAAGTTAATGGAATTAGGAAATTAGTATGGCTAATCTAATTATTTTTTGTTGTATAAGTATAAGACTTAATTTGTACTAGTTGTAAAAAAGTATAAATTAAGTTACAATGATCTTTTAAATTTGATGCAAGTCTCTTATGAAATAGCTAAGTATTTTAGCAAATGATATGATTGATTCAACCAAAATTTGTGCAATTTTCTTAGTTTTCTTTCCATCTTCTTTAATAACTTTATAGTTTGATTGATGTTTTTCTCTTTATGTGGCATAATGGGTTTGCTTTTGATAGTTACTTTATTTTATGTGGTTCCCTTAAAAAAAAGTAAGCAACGGCTAACAAGTGAACATCTATTAATGTTAATGTTTTGAAACATTTTAAAGGTGTAACAAAGAGAAAAAAATGAAAAATGACTATGCTAATTTCAACTAAAGCAAGGTATTTTATGAATAAAAAGTGCCAATATTTTATAAGTTTAATGTCTAATGTAACTACATAAGTTTTTTGGTAAGGAATTTGGTGATAATAGAGGCCATTTTTGAATTTGGTCAACTAAGATGTTGCTTCTAATGTTAACTTGGGATAAGAGGTAAGAAAGCAAATCAGTTTGTTTACTTTGACCTATTCAAATATTAATACTTTTTGGTTTATAAACTATAAAGTAACATGTATAAAGACTAAGATTTTTTTAGAGATGAAAATTTTTTAAGGTGTTTTCTATAAAAGTTGTGTCTTATAATCATTTTATACTAGATAAGCAAGGGTGAAGATAAAGAAGTTTTAAGGTGTTATATATATATATATATATAATGTGTCTCTTACAATTGTTTTAGTTTAAATAAGTAAGGATTATATATTTTGATGTGTTTGTATTCATACAGATGATGGAACTTTTTATTATCTTTAAGTTGAAACTTTCCATTCATGTATGTGTACATTTGTTTTTATTGTTGTCTATGGACAAACATGTCATATTTCTCAAGCAACCTTTGTCATAATGTTTAGGGCTTGCGTATGGCTTGATTGAGGAGGATATTAGAGAGTTCACCTATAAATTGCAATCTAAATGTGCTAATACCATGGTGGGAATGAGAAAGTAGAAGTAGGGTGTATAACATGAAAAGGTTGACTTAGGTGCAAAACAAAAGGGGTAAAATACGTATTATGAGTGCTAGTATAAAGCAATTAAATGGCTAAAAGGTGAAAGAAGATACTTCATCTTTGAATAAGAGCAATGTAGGTGAGTGCTTTTATTTCTTTCATGATCTATGTATATATAAGTTGGTTTTGCTGTCACTCATAACACACTTGTTAATTTCATTTATATAATTCTTGGCAGGAACAAAATGCTCCTTTAGTATGCATGGTATATCAAAGGATAATCTTTCAATTAAGTTAAATCTAAATCCCAATAAGGTAGTCCAAATGATAAAGGAAGTCAATAACTATGAAAAAGAAACACATTTTATCAAATTTCCAATAATATGGACAAGGGACTTAGTACTTTAAATGTTTGTAAGGAGGTGAGAAATAAAGGAATAGTTTTAAAGACTTTACTTAAATTAATAGGTCACCTAATTTATTAAGTCATTAAATGATAATTCTTATTAATAATAGCCTAGGTCTTTTTTAGATCATAACTTTTGGTGAATTAAAAAAAATGTAATCTTGAGTTATTGGGTAAGCGTAAATTGTTATTAGGAATGAAAACTATTAGGAAGCTTATGGCATACAAGTTACTACCTATTGTGTTAATGCTAAATATTTTTTAGTTCATATGGTCATGTCTTTTTCCTGGAGACATTTTTCCTTAATTTTTATAGTGTGATTAAGGCCAATGACTTACATATGGAGATTTAAGCAACACAATAAAGTTAAGTTTGAATTGCAAAGTCTAATGATCAGCAAGAGGCCAAAGGTTACCAATAAAAATTGGTGTTTGATGAAAACTGCCATTATTATAACATATGTTAAATTTATTGTTTAAATTATCATGTCAACTTGCCATTTCAACAAAGGAGATGTAACTATACAATTAGGCTACATAAGCTAAACCTTAATAAGGGCTTAAAAAGTGTGTTATCTCATATTTTCTTTCATTTGGTTCATAGTATCAAGTTTTATCTAGTCAAATTTTCAATTATTTACAATTGTGTTATATTACTTACCGAATGGTTTAAATAGTACTTTAATGGTTTCTTTTTTTTTTTTTTTTTTATGAGGTTGTTATACTTGGACGAGTTTCACTATTTAAGACCCTTGCAATTGGTGTTAAATATTATGAGCAATTTTTGGTTAATCATTTAGTCTATATACAACCATCATCTATTGGGTAAATAATGATTATCTAGGGTCACAGGTAAATCATGGACTAGTACCCTATTTGGTTGTTAACTAAAAGTTTTGGTTCTTTAGATAATCCACTTCCATACAGTTTTTTTAACTGCAAAAAAATTTGGATCATGTGCACAAACACCATTTTAGCCCTTTCTTTTCTGTTACTCCATTTACAAAAGTTAAGGATGTTTATATTCTTTATATTTACTTATTTATTATTTGCATATATTTTTATTGTGTAAGACATTGTAAGTGATAAGTCAACTAATGTTACAACACATAAGTGGGAGTGACACCATAACATTGTTAATTTAAAAAGGAAAGTTATTGCTACTCAAATGTAGTATACAACCTAGTAAGTTAATGAAGTTATTAAATTTACTAACCATTTTCTTAGTAATAACCATGTTATGTCATTGTTTTACATTTATAATTTGTCTATGACTAATTTTAGCTGGTGTTTATTTTAGTTTTGTTTAAAGAGCAATGGTGTATATAGGTTGTGTGATAGCCACATTAAGCTGCTTGATTCATAAACAACCATTTGTATTTCTTAACTTTGTTTATTTACAAATGATTGTACAAAAAAGACAAATTAATTGTGATAAAATTTATTAATCTAGGTCCCCACTTTTATTAAATTTAACTTATTTAAAATGAACTACAATAAGGCATTTAATTTTCATAAAAAATTTCTTGTAATTAAAATCTTTTCTTTTGTAACTTAAAGAAAAAGAACAAATTAATTATGGGAAAAGTTATCCACCTAATCAATCAAAACAACAAGTTTATTATCTAGTTTCTAGGATGGTTTTATAAAGAAATGATTTGTAATTATCCTTATTACCTGTGTAATAAATGTGACTTTTCGTGTAACTAATGAGATTTATGGAGAAGTTAATGCATGAAGAGTTTTTAAAAATCCATTAAATATTTATGAAGAACCAATGACATGTTTAAAGGTTAAAAAAATGAAAAAAACACTTAATAAGCAAATTGAGAATATTCAAACTAACCAAGCTATAAATGATGTTAATTTAATAGAGAACACAAAGTCAAACTTTAATTACATAGTTCATATATCTTTTTTGAAATTGATTTGAAAAATGTATATCACCAAATTAGGATAAGAAAGGAAGATTAGCGGAAAATAGTTTTTAAAACTAAGTATGCGTCGTGTGAATAACTTGTTATGCAATTTGGTTTTATGAATGCACCAAGTACTTTTATGATATTGATGAATTATGTTTTGTATTTATTTATTAATAAATTGGTGATTGTATATTTTGATAATATTCTGATTTATAATAAAAACTTATATGAGTATTTTGATAATTTACAATCTGTTTATAATGTTTTACATTTAAAAAAATTGTATGATGATTTTATGAAATGTTCTTTTTTCATTGATCAAATCAAATCATATGAATCTTAGGTTCTTAAAACCATTAACAATAACCACAACTAATATCTTGAAAGTAAAAAATTCCTAATCCTCACAGTAAAAGGCTTTCTCTATAACAATGCATCCATATATCACATTTATTATGATGACCATAATGTCTAGGCTTATTACCATTTCCCATCTTCTATACTTGTCAAAATTCAAAACCTTCCTAAGTATTTTATGGCACAACCAAATCAAACAATTAATGTATGGATAATAAAAAATATTAATTATCATAAAAACCTAGAAAGCATATATGAAGATTCTTAATCACTTTTGTTAGGGAGATATTGGTTTCTATTTTTAAGTAAAAAATGCAATATTAACAGTTTAACCAAACATGATTTTGATTTTTTAAAACAAAATAAACCTAAAATTAGGAAATAAAATTATAAAATGAGTTTATTTTTAAGTAGGAGTTTTTAGGCTAATAAGATTTAGGAAATGTTCACTTAAGAATTTAAATTTTACATAATTTAAAATAAATTAAAATAATTTAACATTAATATTGTTATAGCCCTATTTTATTTAGTTTAATCAAGAGACATATGCATTGTCTTTGTTTCTTTTTGGTCACATTTTTATCATAGTTGATTTATTGGATTGTATTTTGATTATGAATGTAATTATATTTTGATGTTAAAAAAAAGAAAAAAAAAAAGAGAACACAAAAAAAGAATGAGAGAGAGAGAAAAGAGAAAAAAAATAAAATAAAAAATAAAAGAATAATTTTATTATTAAAAGTCCATTTGCAAGTCCACATATAAAATTTATACATTAAGCCCACCCATTCCAAGTCTAGAAAAGGGAGGACTTTAACTCTTATTAAGCCCTTAGATTAAGCCTAAGTCCATTCAATTTTTGTTTTTTAAAGACCAAAAAGTTTGTTGCTAAGTAGGATCTATTAAAGCCTAAAGCATCATTAGGCCTAGAGAAAGGCCCACCCTTTCTTAGCCAATAATGAGAAAAGAAAGTGCAATATTTATTATTAGGCTTATGACTTTGTACAATAGTTTTCATTTACAAGCCTTAAAATACAATAAAAACCCATAACCCAATACATTAAGAATCAAGAGTAGTAGTAACCCCAACTAGTCTGAGGGCTTCATAACTTATCTTTGAGACCCTAAAGTAAAGCCTGATTGCAACATTCACTTAGACCAATAATCCAACACATATTAAAAAAAAAAAAAGTAGTAATGGCATAACAATAATAGCAAAGATGATCTTCAGGAGATTTAGGACAATCTTTCAATAGCCAAATAACATAAGACCACACCTTATACAAAAAAATAAAGGGCATTTAGCATTTAAGACATTAAAAAACAAACAAAAGTAAAGAACATACACAAAAAAGAAAGCCACAACAAATAGGGATTAGAGAAATGTGAAGAATAAGAATCTCAAAAAAAGTTCAAGATTTATAGAAGAGAAAAAAGTGAGAAACTTCACTTAATAAAAGAGAGAGAGAGTTCTTTTAAAAGGATATTGTCTTGACAAAAGCGATAAGCCTCTCACTCCTTTCTTTTTATTTGTAAGGTTACCTTTACAAGTACTAATCTTTATATTAATGATGCTTTCAATTCTTCTACATTTTTAAGACCTTAAAGTAACTAATTAATGTGCATACATATAACTAATATAAAGGTTTAAGTGATCAAACCTCATAAAAACATCCTAAAAATAGTTGGAGAACCTTTTTTTTAAGGAATTAGTAACCAACTAGAGTATAAGAAGCTATAACTTAACCAACATTTATAACCAAGATCTCATATTGAATCAATCTATTCATTAAAACTTATTTATTATTCAAAAAATGGCTAAGGATGGCTATTTTAAGGAACAAGTAACTAACTAAAGTAAAGAATTTCTCATATTTGGATTCTTTGGAATATACTTTATCTCTCTAGGTAATGATTTATACCCTCTTTTATATAACATGTTAGTTTTCCATCATTTAAGCTAATCTTTTTTTTTATTTTCTTTTTGTCAATTAGATCATATTTAATGACTTGTTTTATGTTTGTGTTTGGATTTTTCTATTAATGCAACTTAAGTCCATTTTTCATCCTTAATAATTACACAAGCATAACCAAAAACGCATTAACAAAGTAAACTATAGGCAAAAATGACCCTATTAAGTGTAACAACCAATATTATGCATTTAATTCTCAAAAATTGTCTTTTCATGCACTATTTCACCCATCCAAGTTATTTCCATTTATATCAAGTTTTATTATGACAATATATAATGAAATAACTCAATTTAAAAGGTCTAAAAGTAACTTTGATAATAAGAAATGAAAAGTATAAACCTAATGACAAAGGACATTAATCAGGAAACAATGAAAGAGAAAACCTAAAAAGAGGCATTTATATGAACTCTTAATTGTTCATCAGTTTTCTTAACACTCTTATTTCTCCTCTTTTCTCCATTTCCTTAAAAAAAGAAAAAAATATCCAAAGGTTAGTTCTCCTTTATTTTTTTGTAAATATAGAGTTAGTTAATATGCTTTTGTGTGATTTATTGATGTAAATAAATAAGTTGGGTAAAAACATTTTTACTGACCTTTTTTGGTGAATGGCATCAAAATCTCATTGTGACTAACTACTAGCCGAGATGGTAAGTAATTACTCCTCTTTTCCTTTGAACTCTATTTCTTATGACAAAAAAAAAAACATAAATAAAATTAATTATAATTTGCAAAATAAAAAAAATTCAAAAAAAAATTAAATACTTGATTAACATAATTGACTAAGGTCAAAATAAGTTTGCTTAACCCAACAATAAGACCTAATCTTATTTTCTCACTTGAATTGAATTTAGATTAAATATAAAATCCTTACCTAGATCCATAACCCACCAACATTGTCTCACCATTAAAAAAATTAAAATAAAAAAAAAACCTTATTTCATATTAAGCAAACCAAAATGTAACCTATCCAAACTCCCAAACCCTCTTAAGAACACCGACAAGCAAATTAGACATATGCTAACACTCCTGTAGACACCAAGTTGCCTTAAAGAACAAGAAAATCTAAACCAAACCATAAAAATATATCTTTATAATCACAAAATTTCAAAAACTCTATGGCTTCAAAGAAAGATGAAACACGGTTACACAGTAAACTTAATATCCCATTTTCCATTTTTTAGGAAAATAACTAATAAAGATTAATTAAATAGGTTTTCTCTTGCTTATCCTAGAAAAAAAAAGCAATTGAACAAACAATTCTAATTTAAAATCCATGAAAATGACCAAGAATTGCCAAAAGAAATCACAAAAAAAAACAAAAAATGCCAAAATATAAGCTAAGATCTTCACCCTAATGTTCCAAATTTAAGGTTGATACCCCTAAAATCATACTATAAAAAAATGGTTGTGTTTGTTACAACATTAAAGAGTTTTTAATACAATTTGAAGAAGGGTTAAAAATAGAGACTTGTCATTTTAAAGCTAGGGAAAATAGATTAAAATGGCAACAAAGGTTTAAGTGGTGTGCTATAGAAAAGGGAGAGGTAAAGCAATAGAAAGGAAAAAAAATGGGAAAAGGGTAAGGTTTCAAGTGTTATGATAATTTTATAGCCCAATAGTATAACATTATTTTGATCAAATGAGAAGAGTCCTTTAACTTAACTAGAATGATGTTGTTTTGGATATAAAGCAAATTGAGCTTTGAGAACTTTATGGACTTAAGCCTAATTATAATGCCCAAAAATGTTCATTTAAAACCCATTTCTCTTAATCTATTTCCCAAAATGAATTTCAAATATTTTTGTGTTTGTTTAATTAAAATATACACTTATGAATATTTTAATAAAAATAATTTCATAATTAAAGTGAATAATTTTTTTGTTATAAATATTCTAATAAAAATAATTTCATAATTTAAGTGAATAATTTTTTGCTTCTAGATATTTTTCTAAGTTTTTTTATAATTTTTTCCTTTTCATATAATATATTCCTAAAAATTAAAAAATTAATTAAAATCCAAATTAAAATTCTCAAACCTTTTTATTTCCAAACAACCTTTTTTTTTTTTTTTCTAAATCCCAAAATTTGCCTTTTAATAAGGTTTAA
This sequence comes from Bruguiera parviflora, assembly GCA_019804595.1. NCBI lineage: Eukaryota > Viridiplantae > Streptophyta > Magnoliopsida > Malpighiales > Rhizophoraceae > Bruguiera > Bruguiera parviflora. The sequence continues at coordinate 4,240,382 of CM034053.1, forward strand.
TGGCTTAATTAATTTTTTAAACTCTTACCAAATTCAAGTTTTAAGGATAATTTTTGAATAAAAAATATAAATAAATAAACTATTTTAAAAATTATTTAAAGTGGCTAAGGAAAAACTCTTTTAAGTAAGTAAACAATATGTTCAAAACATAGAACTTAATCTTTTCCCAAAACAAAAGAAAAAATTTACACACTTCTTTGATAGTTATTTTTACAACTTAATTATGCAAAATTTAAATAATTTAACTATTTTTAAAAAAATACAAGTCCTAAAGGAAAACTTTCAAATTGAAAAAATCAAATTCTCTAAAGTTCTAAAATTTCAAAAGGTTAATTAATTAAGCAAGAAATACTTCTGTAAGCAAGTAAATGGTCTAATGACTTGAAATAAACCTTTTCTTTTTTCAAAAATATTCCTCCGCAGATTAAAATAAATTAACATAAAGAAACCCTAGAATTCTTAAAAGCCAAAAATTTTAACCAAAAATATATGATTTTTAATTTCCAAAACATGTTTGATGTAAAGGAATAATCAAAAAGTATTTAAATGTTTTCATAAGATTTTTAGTAAATTCTATTCCTATTTTAATGTAAGGGATCATTGTTAAAAGCATGCTAATACTCTTTCTTACGCCTTATCCCAAAGTAAGGAATATTCACTAAAATCATCTCTTAATCTTAATATATTTTCACGTTAGAATATGAGGCCTATATAAAAACATCCTTTCCTTTCTTTAAACTCCCTTAATATCCAAATTCCTCATAATCTTATTGTGTGCACTCTTGACAAGTACCATCCTATATGCTAGAGAGGGAGGAAAAGTAAATGAAATATTAAAGCAAGAAGAAGTATAAAATTAAAGGTAGGTGAATAATGGTGCCATCACTTGTGATAGACTTTCAGGTAAGTTATAACCTTTGTTAAGTGCAATGCACTCTTAAACCCCAATAAATCCTAATAAAATTGATTGAGTCCATTAGTTTGAAAGATGAGATAATCTTTTAAATTGATAATTTATAATGTTTTAATTGCACCTTAAATAGTTAGTAGCAACTCTAAGTTAATCAATAAGAAGACCTAAGCCACATCTAAAGCCTAAGGTGCAAGCAAGCATCTCCTTTATGTCCACTGTGTTTTCCTCTTAAAGACACATGATTTTAAATACAATAAAAGATGATTGTGAATATAGTGAATTTTAGATTCTATGACTAACATTAAATTATTTTTAATATATTTCAAAATTAGTGTAAAATAAATTGTTAAGTGTTAACATTAATTAGTAATAAACATCTTAAGGTTGTAATTCATGGCAATAAAAAATATTGTAAATGACTTCAATAAAAAGGATAAGGTAAATGGTGAAAGTTGAGATATTTGGTATTGTAAGATTTAGTATATTCTCTAAAAGCATAATTTATTAGAAGCCATTAACCATGTCATGGGAGACCTTAAGTAGGGTAACTTAGCTCATAAAAGGTAAGAGCAAGAGAGCTTTAAGACTTAGAAAGGAAAGAATAGTCTAGCTCATATTATTTTGCTTAAGTACAAGAAGGATGATCTTATCTATGAATTTGAGACTTATCAGACTACTTAAGCAATATTTTTAGCTTAGAAAAGCATGTTTGGGGTATCGTGACCACTAGGCTAAAATAGCTAATGATCAACTTTGATGTCTATATGAAAAGGTCATATAATATAAGATAACACCTTATAGTGATATCTAATATGATTAAAAAGGTTAAAGTAGTTAGTCATACCTTTAAAAGTGAAAAGCAAGTTCAAGTTATCATTTATTTTAGTTGGGAGCATGTAAAAGTTAATACGATATACAATAAGACTATTAAGACCTTTAATGATTTCTCACACTATCTCATTTTAAAATAGGAGCACCTTAAGGTAGTAAGTCCTCAAGTTAAGCATATATGGTTAAAGTTAAGACAAGTTTAAAGGCTATTCATGGCTCAAAATGCAAGTGGCATTTCAAGCATCATAAAAAAGGAAAGTAGAATGAGCTAGCACATAAAAAGAGTAAGAATGACCATTGTAAGAAGAGCGGTGGTAAGAAAAATGATAATACCAAGATAACATGTTATAATTAGGGCAAGTTTTCACTTTTGAATGCATTAAGCCAAAAAGGTATCTTTTATTATTGATTCTCATCATTTAGCTAATATTGCTAGCTTGATATCACTTAATGAATCTACTCCTTTATGGATTATATACTCAAAAGCCATAGACCATATAACTAAAGATCAAGAAACACTTATGGAGTTTTGTTAAATAGGATCTAGTTCAAAATGGTTGTACATAAGGAACAATGCAAAGGTATAAGTTAAAAAGGTTAACACTTACAAATTAGAAATGCAAGATGGTTAAACCTTACTATTTCACAATGTTCCTCATGCATTTAAAATTTGATAAATCTTTTTTCTATTTTTGTTCTTTTGTTTTTGGACTATAAATTTGTTTTTAAAAATCGTATTGTCAATATTAATAATGACACTTCTCATGTAAGTTGTGGATATCTACTAAATAGTTTGTTTGTATTAGATATTAACCATGATGTGTTTAATATTAATAAAAGGTTACTTTTCTATAAATATATCTTTTAGCAATAATATTATATGTTCAAATATTTGGTATCCTAGACTAACATATATTAAGTAAGAGAGAATAAATAAATTAGTTAGAGAGAATCTCTTAGGCTCACTTACTAAAATAAAATTGTTAATGTATCAATATTATTTGCAAGAAAAGTAACTAAAAAAACATTTAATAAAAATTTTAAAAAGCTAAATGTTTGTTATAACTAGTCCATTCTTACATATATGGTCTAATGAGTATAAAGGTGAGACATAGTGCCTTATATTTTATTATTTTCATAAATGATTATATATATTATGTTCATATTTATCTAATGTCTTATAAATCTAAAATATTAGATTGCTTTAGAAAATATTTAAATATTATAGAGAATCAATTAGACAAAAGAATCAAAACCTTAAGAATGGATCATAAACTCAAATATCTCTTTAAATAGTTTAAGGAATTATGTAATGAAAATAGTATAGTTAGAGAATTAGTTGTTTATATAACTTTATAACAAAATGTTATTACAAAGAGGAAAAATAAGACTTATTATTGATGGTTTGGTTTATGATGACATAAGTGAACTTCCTAATACATTGTTTGGGAAATGCTTTATTAACATTCAATTATGTACTTAATTGTATCTCCTCTAAATTTGTTACTTCCTTGCTATATAACTTATGATAAGGTCAAAAGCATGACTTGAATTTTTTGCTACCTTAGGGGTTAACAATTCATGTTTATGATCCATCTTATAGATATTGAAAGTTAGGTTTAGGAGTAAAGATATATAACTTTATAAGGTACTTTAAGCAATTTAAAAGTCATATGTCTATTAGTCAATAAGCTATTGGGAGTATTTCAAAATAGGCATGATATTAATAATGATTTTTGTCTATATAAAATAAAAGATCTAGAAGGCGATAACACACCAAATATAATCATAAGAGCAAGATAAAGAGATGTCTTAAGCTTTTAGTTCACATGAGAGCATTATGCCATAAGTTATATAAGATCAACAAAAATGAATATTACATAAGAGTAATCATAAAAGAATCCTATAACATCATTTTAAGATTAAGAAAGAAGCTTTTATGATTATTTTTATAATGTAGAATAGCCTAAAATAGTAACTAAAGTTCTTTCATGCACTATTAAGGAAAAAAAGGGATAAAAGTAATGGAAAAAGAGATGGGATTAATGAAATCTAATCATATTTGGAACTTGATAGATTTGCCTAAAGAACATAAAGCTATTAGAAATAAATGGGTTCTTAAAATTAAATGAAAGGTAGATAGATTGAGTGAAAGGTATAAGGCTTATTTAATAAGCAAAGGTTATACCTAACAAGAGAGTATGAATTATGGGGAAACATGCTTACTAGTTATAAGGTTTACCTTAATTTTCTTAATTAATATAGATATAAAATTACATTAATAGATGTTAAGACTATTTTTCTTATAAAGAGTTAAATGAAGAAATTTATATAGACTAGCCCCTAGGTTTCATTGTCTAAGGATAAGAGTATAAAATCTATGAGCTCCAAAGATTAGTTTATAGCATGAAGCAATCATTTAGGCAATGGTATTTAATATTTCATTGTGCAATAATCTTATGGGACTTTGTAATGATCAGTGAAGATCATTATATGTATGTTAAAAGATTTAAGAATAAATTTATAATTATATTTTTATATGTAGATGGCATTAAACTAACTAAAAATGATAAGGAGTTTGTTAGTACCATTAAGGAATAATTGTTATCTAATTTTAAATTGAAGGAAATAGGTGAGACAACTTATATATTAAGAGTAAAGATTTGTAAGAATTATTCAAGGAAACTCTTAGCTTTGTCATAAGAGGCATATATCTATAAAATTCTTAAGCAATTTAGAATGGAATGTTGTTAAACCATTGACATTCCTATTACTAAGGGTGAGAATCTTGGCCTTAAAATGTGTTCCAAAACACAAGAAAAACAAAATGATATGAATAACATGTTTTATTATGGGTAGTTTTATATACCTTATTATGTGTACTCAACTAGATATTTGTTATATTGTAAGACTGGTGAGTTGCCACCAATTAAATCTAGTTAAACCATATTTATAAGCTATAAAAAGAATACCTTGGTATCTTTGGGCCACTACAGATTACTCCTTTGTTTTTGTTAAGGGAATAATTTACAATTAGTTGGCTATTTAGATGCCGACTAAGGAGAAGACATAAATAAACCTAAATCAACTTTAGGATATTTATTATTGCTAAATGGTATGACCATTTCTTGGAGTATAAAAAGTAAAGTTATATTGCCTTATGAATGACAAAGGCAAATTTGTAACCTGTGCATCTGTAGTAAAAGAAGTTGTTTGACTTAAAAGATTTCTAGAACATTTGGGAGTATGTAATGATTAACAAAACAATTATCATATTAGATTGTGATAGTTAGATGACATATATGAAAGATCTCAAATATCATTATAGAATTAAATATATTAATACTTAGTACAACTTTGTGAAAGATATTATATAACAAAAGAAAGTCACTTGTGATATGTTTTGACATAAAGGAAGATAGTAGACTAAACCAATATTTAGAGATGTATTTTAGTTAAATATTAAGTCTATAGGATTTTGTAAAATTTAATGTGTTATAATACATCTTCATTGCATTTTTTTTATGTAAGAATATGATTTTTATTGTATATATATTGATAATATTATCCTAATATGTTAAGAGTTACATAATAAGATTGATAAGAGATCAATCTTAGCATAGATATTAGTGAAAGTATGTCAAATATGTTAAAATTGGTCCATTCACATAGATATTACCTTTAATGCTAAGAGCATGTGGAGATTAAACTATGCGAGTAAAAGCATATCATTACTTTAAGAAGATCAAGCTAAGACTAAGAAAGTAATATCCAACATAAAGTCTTATTCTTTATTTAACTTGTTGAAAGCTAAATATGGAATTTCAATTAAACACTTAAGAGTGAAAAGTTACATAAAAAACTCAAGTTAAATGTTTAATAGCAACTGAACTAAAATCTATATAGTGCCATTATATATAATATTGGCATACACTCTAAGGAAGAATGGTCACTGTAACATATATTTTATATTATGTATATTACCTAAACATTTAGGGAAATGGAATAATAAATTTTTAATTATTTATTGTGTAAGTCCCTAGAGGTATAGTATAATATACCTCAAATGGTGCCCTATGTGACTTTTAACCATATTCTAAGGTTATAATATAATACTTGTTACTTTAATGTAATACATACAATCATGAATGATTTAACCTTTTAAGATATATATGAAAAAGTGAGTGGATTGTAATTAAGGAATATGAGCGTAAAAGAAAGGCTATTGTTCTTTAACATTTATCATATTTTCACTAATTAACTAATTATGATTTGTTTAAAGTGAATGAAACATAATTGATAATACATATGAGGAAAATAAAATTTAAATCCACCTAAGAGGCATATAATGAGTTAAGATTAGTGTAACAAAATACATATGGGGCACAATAAGACACGATGTTTATTATAAAGCTCATTTATAATTTTTCAAAAGGTTATAGCAGCTATGTATCTCTAACAGTTTTACAAATAATACTACTAAATATAAATATTGTTGTTCCCACAGCCTTGTATGGGTTATAATTGTTATCAATCAGATTTAAGTATGCAAGCAGAAGTGGCTCGTTCAAGCATTCAAGGAGGATAAAGAAAAGAGCTAGAAAAATGAATTAAAAAAGAGGGTAATGCTGAATTTTGTATGGAATAGTAATATGAAGCCACATGGAGGGGCAAGAAAGGAATTTTGTATGGAATAGTGATATGAAGCCACATGAAAGGGTAAAAAAGAAAATTCACCACAGCTCCAATAAACCCTACTAGGGTTTGTATATAAGGGAGTATATAAACAAGCAGACCATCCTAGCAGCCATACAACCTATAAGTAGGTAAGTAGAGCATCCTAGTAGCCACATGACCTACAATCAGAGCATCCCAGCAACCACACGACCTATAAGCAGAGCATCAGAGTAGCCATACGACTTATAAGCAAACTAGAAATGCACAACCTGCAAAAAAAGAAATAAGAAATATACCTAGTATCTGTGAAACCGCCCAAAAGAGAAGATAGTAGACTTGGTATCCGTGAGACCACCTGGAAGAGAAGATAGCAGACCTGGTATCTGTAAGACCACCCAAAAGAGAAGACAACAAACCTAGTATTTATGAGACCACCCAGAAGAGAAGATAGTAGATCTATTATCTGTGAGACCACCAGGAAGAGAAGATAGTAGACCAGAAGCGTGAGGTAAGCCGAAAGACATGAACTAGAAAGACTAGTAGTGTAAGGTAGGTCGAGAGACGTGAAATGACAGATTAAAAGCGTGAGTATAAGCTGTGAAACCATAAGACAATGAAAGCAAAAGTTATGTGAAACAACCTATAGAAGGAATTTGGTGAAGTATTAGAAAAAACTTAACATATTTCCAGATTTCTTCAAGAAAGGTTAGAGAGTGTTGTGGTGGACTTCTAAACGGTAGTGAAGTAACCTATTCAATTCAACAGAGGCAAGACAAGCTAGAAGAAGGGTAAACACAGTAAGTGACACTCTTTGTATTGTACTTACTTTGTATTTGCAATAGTGAAAGGAATAGATGATTAAGACATTTATTATAACTACATTGTGAACATCGGGAGAACCACATTAATATTCTTAAGTATAGTGGATTATCTCGGTAGAGGAAGAGTATACCACCATGGACATACGTCATATTGATGGAACCACATAAATCTCATGTGTCCTTACTTTGATTTACATGTTGTGTTTTGAATTGAGTTGTGAACGCAACTAAAGTATCATCAAATGCATAACTTAAGGAAGACCTAATCAAGAACATCTGATCTGTCTAATAAGCAAGGTGTTTGAAAGGTGACTTTGGGGACTATTGTGATTAGTAGGTAATAATAGATCTACATTAGTCGAATATGAGAAAGAGTTCACTTTTAAGAAGAGGTTGAAATTGTTCATACACCTGCATATTGTCAAGAGTGAGAGTATTATAGAAGTAAAATACTTTGACTTAAGTTATCAGAGTTTTAAAGGGTATGATATTGATTCACCCCCCTTTCAGTATCACAAACTAGTAGATCTTAGGGTGAAGTTGGGAACTTCAAATATGCTTACAAGTCATATAACTTATCACTTACATGAATAGTTTATGAGAAATTAGATGTTGAGAATCTATAAAAATAATTAAGTTTATTACAGCTTATCATATATGAATAAGAGATGTTATTGAACTTATTCATTAATGATTAATTGTTAGCACTAAACTCATTTAAGGATGGTTACAACTACTTAATAATTAAATTTAAGTTACAAATTATTGTCCCTTAAGATAATTTAATTAAATAACAACAACAATATTTGAGTTAGATGAGAAATTAAATGTCATTTGCAATAGAAGTTTATGGGGCCAATAAATGTTAAGAAGTATAACAAGAAAAAGGAAAATGACAAGCTTTCTTTTTATTATTAGATAGTATAAATTATCCATCATTTTTCATTATAAAAGGCATTAGGTTATGGAAATTAGGTGTCATTTAATTGTGTAGTGTCATCTTAATGATAAGGTGTTTGTGAAGTTAATAATTCATCCATTTGATTTAATTCTAAAGTTTGTAAGGATAATTATTCTTCATCTCTTTATTTTCTAACAAAACATTAAACAGATGGGGATTTATTATGAATCAAAATGTTTAGTTACATATATATATGTGTGTGTGTGTGCAATTAAACATCTAATAAAAGCTAAATGCTAATGTTTATATAGTTCTTAATGTGAAATCAAGTGAAATTTACCTATATAACATTGAAATTCTCTTTATAAGGGCCTAATGTCTTAATTAATAAACATTTTAAAAGATCAATGGATGGTCAAGATGGCAAGATGTTTGATCTCAATTTGCTATCTCCACTCATTCCTCTCATAGATGTATTCCCATAAGCCATTAACTTTTAATTGTAATCTTATCTTCTATGAATATGAGTTTTTATTAGTTTGACTCATAATTTGGATTTTTTCACAATCTTTTTTGGGTGATACATGCCTTTAGTCCCCATCTTAAATTATTGCCTTTGACACCTTTTTTTTGGCCTTTTTTTATTAATCGACCTTTCTTTTGTGCTTTTAATGTAGACATGTCTTTATATTTATGTCCATTCATTCCTTTTTATCAATTCTTTACAATCTTGTTGAGAAATTTGATGAAATAACAAATGATAAACTATCATATGAGCAAACATTTTGAACTTATTAAGAATGTTTGTGCCTTTTCTACTACTATTACATGATAGTATTATAAGACATTGTAGTTGCTTATTACTACTTGCTTTTGTTATTTATTATAGGTTCCTAACATTAAATGATAGGACTTAACTATAAAGTAAGATAATAGTGAAAGGTGTAACAAGAGCGCATAGTCCATCTAACAGTCTATATGTTTTAAGTTTTAAATTCAATAGATATTTCACTAATTACCTCACATTAAAGCTTATTTACTATGTTCCTCCTATCATATTGCCACCAAATTTTTTCACCAATAGAAATTGATAATATGCTAGTTAGTATCATTTCTAAGATTATTAAAATCCTGATCTATGATCTTACAACTCTATAATTCCAATCAAGATAAGATCTTAGTATTATATCGATCCAATTTATAAGATTGGTAGATTCATGATCCAATCATATGATTATCGTTTCCTTTATAATGAGTTTTTGAGTTTTTCTTTCTTTATATTATACATTGAAAATCTCACAACACAATATTTTCTTAGTTTCACTCATTTTGCTTTATTTATTATTTACCATTCTAGACCTTTTTCTTATATTTAATGACAAAGACAAGTTGATTTTGGAGTTTTTGAAATTTATATTCATTAATAATAATAATAATAATTATTATTATTATTTAAATTTGAATACTAAATATAAACAATCAAATAATTAGGTGTGAAGAAAATCATGATTATAAAGAAAAAAATTTTAATTTTTTCTTACATGAGAAGAGAATGATTATAATTTTTTTCATTATTATTGAATTGAAATATACAAAATACTTAATTATAATTTATATATATATAATTTTTAGTAAAATATTATAATTATATGATTTGATTTTCCTCATCTGAAAATTAATTATAAGTGATATTTCATTTTTAACAACCATGATCACTTTTTACTATTTGCTCCCTCCCTGTGCAAAGTGGAATACGAACGAACACCACTTGTAAGACCAATTTTATTAGGATAGCCATAATTACTTATTTTTAGCAAACAATTGCTTGGTAAGACAATTATTTAAAGGAAAATCCTTGTAGAGTGATGAATTTTGTGTCCGTGTAGTAAGGATCACTCTTTAATATATATATATATAAGAAAAAAATATATTGTAAAAATATAAATAATCACACTATAAGTTAAAATTAGAACCACCTATTAGATGTTTTAATTGAATTATTCTCATAAAATAGATTCATGACCAAAACATTAAGAAAATAAAGCGAGATTCCACCGCAAATGACTACAGTGTTAACGAATCCATCCTCATTAAAAAACTTGATTGTGCTGCAAGAACCACGCGTCATATGGTAGGCCATGTAAATTGTTTCAACCTGCGGAGGTGTTTTTCATTTGCTCGGCTATTAAGGATAATTATCCATTTTTCTTTGTGCCAAAAATAATTTTTTGTAACAATTAAACTAAAGCTCACCATCTTGTGAAAATTTAGAAAAATCGAGAATTGAATCCCGAAATGCACCCATGTAATTGGGGTTGATGGAATTCGACATGTAAACTTAAGTTAGTTTTCTAAATTTTAATCTATGAGAGGTTGGATGGATGGCCTAAAATTAGTCACAAGACAACATGGTTCGGGGAAAATGGAATATAAATTGACGTGAACTTCATTGTAAATTTCTAATAGTGTAGATTAGTCACATGAAATAGCTAATGATAACAGAAATTACCTAACAGGCAAAACAAGGCTGCTGTTCAAAATTTCAAATTGAACCTAAAATTTGACTCCTACATTTAGAATGAAGAAAAGTAATTGCTTTATGAAGTCTTTAATTATACTTTTAACAATATTGAAAAGGATATATTAATTATTGTATTTATATAATGAAGAGAAAAGTTATTTAACTAATTATTTAATATTTTTCAATAGGACCGCTTCGGAGCCCTGGCCCATTGTGGATAGCATTTAGGGAGGATCGGCCCACGCTGGAGAATAAGAAACGCTGTCGTATTAATGCCCATACACCTTCAAAACACCTCAGTATCGAGAGGGACGCAAAAAAATTAAAAAAAAAAAGATTAAAAAATAAATAAATAAATAAAAGAAGAGAGAAGAAATAAAACGATGTCCGAGAGCCGAGATCTGCGAGATCTACGTACGGGCAACGACGGAGGGTCCCCGGCTCTATCAAGAAATGCTTCAGATCTTGCTCGCAAACGCTAATTTCTTCACAGCCAGATCGTCGACGCCAGTAACAGTCGGTCATCCCAGCGAGTAGAAGGAGAAGAAAGATGTATATGGCATATGGATGGCCGCAGGTGATCCCTCTGGAGCAAGGCCAGTGTCCTTCCTCGCAGCGGATCATATACCTTAAAGTCATCAATCGCCTCCTGCTCGTCGTCTCTCCCTCGCACCTCGAGCTCTGGAGCTCCTCGCAGGTTTTACTTCTCGTCTTCTGCTGTTGTGTTTGTGTGTTTCTTTTCTTGAAAATTAGGGTCTTGTTTGGATTTATGGGAAAAGGATTCTGATTGCACAGCATAAAGTGAGGCTGGGCAAGTACAAGAGGGACCCGGCTTCGGTGGAGAGGGAGGGCGAGAATTTACAGGCTGTGTGGAGCCCAGATGCCAAGCTGATCGCTGTTCTTGTAAGTTTTCCTCTTTTGTTTTCTTCTTCTGTTTTTTATTTTTTTGATGATTTATTAGGTGCATTGTGGCTTGTTGCTGTCGCGTAATTGTGCTTATGGTTAGTTTCAAAGTCTAGTATTTTCTGCGCGAGATTTTGAGTTGCATTCATCTCTTAGTGTAAGTGGGCGTTTGCATTAATAGAACACTTGGTCAATTCAACTACTAGGACAATGTGGTTCATGGGCCTGTTAAGGTTTGGTGAATTGCCTCATCTTAGCTTTTGTATCCTTTCTTTTCATATCAGTTTGTTGGAAATTGTGGGTGAGCCTTAGCTTCACCAAATATGTATGATAAAGTTACACAATGCGGTGTATAATAAAGCTAGGGAACGGTGGTAGTTGTTTCTGATGTATTTCCATGAACTTCTTGTGCTTGCTAATTTTGTTTCGTCTAATTTAGTCCTAAAGCTATGTTTGAATAATTGTGTTATTTCTTAAGTAATTTTCCTTTACTTTTTCGATTTGCAGACGTCTTCTTTCTTCCTTCACATATTCAAGGTGCAATTCTCGGATAAGAGATTACAAATTGGTGGGAAGCAACCATCTGGTTTGTTTCTTGCTAGCATATCCCTTCTTCTCAGTGAGCAGGTGCCTTTTGCAGACAAAGAATTGGGGGTGTAAGTAGCCTTACGTGCACTCTTGTATATATTGGGAGGGTGAGGGTGGTGTAGAATTCCAACTGACTTTGAAAATTTAGTTGCTGATGTGAATTTGCATTCAGATTCTGTTGTTTAATATGTGCATGAATTGTTTTTGAGCTTCACTTTTGATATTGTAGTTGTTTAACTTGATTTGTCATTAGCCATTGATATGGTGATCTTTTCTGTGCTTTGATTCTCAGCCCAATGTTTATAAGTTTTGCAAATATCTTTCTTGCCAGGAGCAATATCGTAAGTGATAACAAGCATATGCTGGTTGGACTTTCCAATGGGTCTTTATATATCATTTCTTGGAAGGCAGAGGTAAGGGAATTACGTTACCCAGCGTGTTTGCTTTAGAATTTAGATGAATCTCTGTTTAAGCTTGACTAGTAAGTAATCTCCTCGCTGTTTCATGCTGCCCACAGTTTTCTCGGGCCTTCCAACTTGATCACTGTCCACATGATAGAAATCAAGAATCAGCATTATCACATTCTTGTAATGGCCTTGCTCCTGGAGGGGGCCTGGGGGGTTCTGTATCTAATCATAATATCACCAGGAATTCTGCTATTACACAGCTGGAGCTTTGCTATCCAATGAGATTGCTATTTGTGTTATATTCTGATGGACAATTGACATCATGCTCTGTTAGCAAGAAAGGTTTGAAGCAAGCTGAATTAATAAAAGCTGAAAAAATGTTGGGATCTGGCGATGCTGTTTGTGCTTCAATAGCCTCAGATCAACAAATCCTTGCAGTTGGCACCAGAAGAGGGGTTGTTGATTTATATGATCTTGCAGAATCTGCATCACTCTTCCGTACTGTATCTTTGTATGACTGGGGGTAAGTCATGCTGGAATTGGTGAAAAAGAAAGTATCGTTACAAATTCAGTAGGTCTGAGAAGTTGTTTGACCCCTGAAAAGAACATTTCTTAAAAGTTTATTACCTATTAAGCATTTTCTCCTTTAGATGATTATTTTCTGGTAGTTTATGACCTAGTGCTTTGTATTATTTTGCACATATGAATTTGAATTCATCAAGGTTGATGCCCTCCACTAACTTTTTCTTATTTGTTGTGCAGATACACTATGGATGACACTGGTGCTGTTAGTTGTATTGCATGGACACCTGATAATTCTGCTTTTGCTGTTGGATGGAAGTTAAGAGGCCTCACAGTCTGGTCTGTCTCCGGATGTCGCTTGATGTCAACAATCCGGCAAATAGGTTTAAGTTCTGTATCTTCTCCAACGGTCAAGCCAAACCAAGATTGTAAATATGAGCCATTAATGGGTGGCACCTCACTAATCCAGTGGGATGAACATGGATATAGGCTTTATGCAATTGAAGAAGGGTCTTTGGAGAGAATCCTTGCATTTTCTTTTGGCAAATGCTGCCTTAGCAGGGGAGTTTCAGGCATGACATATGTTCGTCAGGTGATTTACGGTGAAGATCGGTTGCTTGTAGTACAGTCTGAAGATACGGATGAACTTAAAATTCTACACCTGAACCTTCCAGTTACGTGATCCTATAAAAATTTTAACTTATTGATTGTTTTATTGCCCTCATTTATTATTGCTTAATTTTTGGGAGGCTGATATGATTCTTTTTTGGCCCAGGTTTCTTATATCTCCCAAAATTGGCCAGTTCAACATGTGGCATCTAGCAAGGATGGAATGTACTTGGCAGTAGCTGGTCTCCATGGTTTGATCTTGTATGACATGCGTCTTAAAAAATGGCGGGTGTTTGGAGATGTTACACAGGAACAAAAGATCCAGTGCAAAGGTTTGTTGTGGCTGGGCAAGATTGTGGTTGTCTGCAACCACATTGATTTTTCTAACACGTGAGTTGCTAATTTCCATGTTTGTACTCCACTTAGTGGTTCCAGTGTGGCTTATGTTTTGGAAAGCAGATTTGTTCATATATAGTCAAGTGAGGGAGGGAGGACCGATGACAACTTGTATAACTAGTGTACAGGAATAATAAGTCTATAGATGCTTAAAAGACTAAACTGACAACTCCAGTAACTATCTAGAGACTTTTTAAAGCTCTAAAACTTTACTAAAGTATCCAAAACTTGATTAATTATTGGAATTCCCAAAGTAAATGGGTGGCAGCATAAAGATGTGTCCTTACTTATCCAACTGCTCTTAATTTGTATATTATAATTACTAATTATGAACTCTGTGTTGCTTTTGTGGGCAAGAGTAGGCCAGATGCAACAAGCATGGAACTTGTAATTACTGTCAAATCACTATGATTAAAATTTGTACAGCTGTGTAGGCATTGCACCCCATCTAATGTTCCCATACTGATAACCATTTTTAACATCTGCTAGAATATTATACATGGTTAGAACAAAAATCCTCCGCACACATGATGCTGATAGTTAATGCTTCTTCTATGTGCTTGTGCTCCTTGATGTATGTTATGTGTAGATCTGCAGTTTATACCTGTATGGTTCTACTGGATGGTTTATTTATTTTGTTAAACCTATTTGTTATAGGTATGAACTTCTTTTTTATCCAAGATATCACCTCGACCAGAGCTCCTTACTTTGTCGGAAACCTTTGCTTGCCAAGCCAATGGTGATGGATGTCTACCAAGATTATATACTTGTAACTTATCATCCATTTGATGTCCACATATTCCATGTGAAGTTAGTTGGTGAATTGACACCTTCCAGCACTCCAGATCTGCAGGTAAATGAATGTATTCCCAGTCTTTCACTGAATTTATATTAACTGTTTCAACAGAATTTTTTAATAGCTCTCTGCTTTTGAAGTCTCAGTTTGCACTCTGGGTGAAGAGTGCTCTCATTAAACTTTGTTCTTCATACATTTTAAGTGATAAAATGACAAACAGCTTTCTACAGTACGAGAACTCTCAATCATGACTGCAAAGAGCCATCCTGCTGCAATGCGTTTTATCCCTGATCAGATTCCAAGAGATTCTGCCTTAGAGAATCACATTTCAGCTTCAGATTTTTTGATTAGAGAACCAACAAAGTAAGTGCCTGTGCAATAACAGGAGAGCTTTTGCAGTACTGTATCCCTCTGATGGCTTCGTGTTTCTGCTAGATGTCTGATATTGAGAACAAATGGGGAGCTTTCACTTTTGGACTTGGATGATGGACATGAAAGGGAGCTCACTGACTCCGTGGAATTATTTTGGGTAACTTGTGGCCAGTCAGAGGAGAAGACAAATCTAATTGAGGAAGTTTCTTGGCTGGATTACAGCCATCGAGGGATGCAGGTAATCAAGCATTACACTGTGTAGTCTCTTTTGATGTTTGCTATGCCATCTATTACTTAGCTCTTATGGTATTACCCTGGTTCCTGTCATTTGTACTTGTCTGATGTGGATCCTTGTTGGAAGCTTATTTTTACAGGTTTGGTATCCATCTCCAGGTGTTGATTCTTTTAAGCAGGAGGACTTTTTGCAGGTATGTAACTGGACTGTTAAAGCTCTTTATATTGTGTGGATATGTGGCAGCTATTCAAGTATTTGTGAGCTTCTTGGTGTTAGTTTAGTTTACTTGTTTATGCCAGGTCTTGTTTATGGAAGATATTCAAGTATTTGTGTCTTTTTGGTGTTGGTTTACCTGTCTTTACCAGGTCTTACCCATTGAAAAAGCTCCAAGTTGAATTTAATAGCCTCAGTAGCTTGCCTCTTCATCAATTTTTTAAACTCTGTTAGTTGGGTCAGATGGACTACTGGCCTCCTGGGATGGTTTGGGTACTAAGACTTCCTTTTCATTAACAAGGGTTGAAGTACCACAAAGGGGAAGGTTTCCTAATAGAAAAGCAGTCTTCGTAATTGGAACATGTGTTGTTCAGCCACCTTTACCTACTGTATTTTGACTTTTTGCTTCTGCTACCAGCTCTTGAATTCTCATTCCTGTCAAGCAAGAACCATTTGGCTTTTATTTGGATAATAACTGAAATAGCATCCAATTGAAGAACTCTAGGAAATGCTTGAACTTCAAATGATTTCCTTATTTAGTAGTTTTTCTCAACTCAAAGTACTGATCTGACTTGGGGCTTGTTTGGTTCAAATGAGATTCAGTGGCCAACAGGTGGTGACTAACAACTTGTGACTGACAGCTGGTGACTGATAGTTTACAGTTGATAGTTTTGATAGCTGATAAAACTAGTAGTGTTTGGTAAATGTAACCAATGGCTTTTGGATGATGACTTTTGATTGACTATAAACCAAATTAAACAGACTCTTGTTTGGAAAGCCAAACAAAGAGGGCACACCAAATTCAATTTAGCTTGTACAGAATCTCTTGCAAGCTCAAAGGAAAGTATTCTTAGCTGCTATCTTACCTTCTTTGTTGTCTTAGTTGCTCTTAGCATGAATAATTATTTTATTCAGCTCCATGCCAGAATGAAACTGACTACCATTTGTAAGGCTAGGCCCCATGTGTTCACCAAAGAAGAAGGCACATCCCTGTCTGAGCATAGTATTTATTGATTCTTAAATGCATTTGATAAAGGGTTTTGAACTCTAGCAGTCTGGAATTGCTTTGAGTATATCTTCCAAGCTCATCTTTCTGAGTCTGGTCACTTAAATCCTGGTTTGTTGTATTTTGAGAGTGCAAATTAACCAACATTTATGTTCTAGTTGGACCCAGAATTGGAATTTGATCGTGAAGTGTATCCTCTGGGCCTTCTTCCAAGTGCTGGTGTTGTTGTTGGTGTCTGTCAGAGAATGTCATTTTCAGCATGCACAGAATTTCCATGTTTTGAGCCATCTCCTCAAGCTCAAACTATATTGCATTGCCTGCTCAGGCATCTTCTTCAGGTATTAATTTCTTCCACGTTGACCCCTTTCTTATTCTTCCTCCCTCCCTCCCCCTATCCTTCCCTCCCCCCTACCCTCTCTGTCTCTCTCTCACACACACACTTGCTCACTCACTTTCTTCCCCTTCACTCTAATTACATGCATGATGAGTCTTTATGGTAACGGTAAGGTTAATCCATTGTAACCTAAAGTTCATAGGTTTAAGTAGAAGAAATGGCCTCTTTGTGAAAACAAGAGTAAGCTTATGTACATTTAACCCTTCCTTTGATTCCAAATTTGGGGGGCTTTCTGCATTGGGACACTTTTTTTATTTTTTTTATCGTAATTAAATGCATCATTTTATGCAACTAAGTGGTTAGGTTAGGCCATTGACCCAAGTGCTCTGGTGCTTAGTAAATAGTCAAGCAGTATAAATGCTTTTACAATTTAGATAGATTGTGGCCAAAATTGGACCCTTTTTCTCTTATTGTTATGTACTTGGGATTGAGGCTTTGTTGAGTTTATAGAGGAATTGAATACTTTCAAGGATGGAAGTGACAGTGAAGGATTTTTTGGGACAAATTATTCATCTGTTCATGGAATTGCCAAACCATGGGAGTGGTGAACAGAACAGCAATCTGAATGCGCCTTTTTAGTCTCTGTTACTGTTATTTTCTTCTTTGTGATGCTAGCTGTGGTGTTTTACTCTTTGAGCTAACACTTAGCTAGTTATTGGGGATAACCAATCCATTTGTTGATGGATATGCAGAGTACATGTGTATTTGCATTGATCCCAGTTAACTAATTGTCATGATTTCCAGGCTGTGAAAGTAAATGTAGTTTAGAACATTCATTATGCTTAATGATTTGAATATGGCAATTCTACATGTGGAACAGTTGGTATTGCCATTTTAAGGAGTGCAGATATGGAGAGGTTGTTTAAATTGAAATAGGAATGCATAATGTTTGAATGTAATTCATTTCTGCTAAGGTTGAAGTACACTAGATGAATGAAATATGTTTGTAGGAAAATTATTTCAAAAAAGAGCAAGTGGAAATGTCTGTGTCCTGCCTCTTTATGCCATTAAGTTGAACTTAAAAAAATGTATTCCCAATGCACAAGGCTCCCATATTTGTGGGATATGGGGATGGGCCAGATATACTTAGTCTTAATGACTGAATTTAAGGAACTATTAAAAGCTCCTCTTTTTCCAATTAATCTTCTCTTGGCAATTATCATAAAGTCTGCACCATATGATGAATGTGACAAAAGGATAAATTATATGGTCAAAGCTGTGACAAGTTTTTGAAAAAGGAAGTAAACTTCCTAACAGCAGGCATAGAAACATTGTCTTGAGATTTCTTTAGTTTTTCTATGCTATAAAAAAGGTGTTCTTCTGCACGCTAGTCCTGCCAATTAGATATGGCCAGATGTCTTTGTCCAGGTTGTTGGCTGTGTCTCACCATTTTATTGACTAACTTTAATCTATCCTTTGCGGATATTGTTTCTGATGCTGCATGTGTCAGAGGGACAAACATGAGGAGGCTCTATGGCTAGCACAATTATCAGCAGAAAAACCTCATTTTTCCCATTGTCTGGAGTGGCTTCTTTTTACGGTATTTGATGCCGAAATTTCCAGGTATATAAGGATCTGAAGGAGTTTAAAATATATTGCATATGATGGCAGAAGATCAATGTTGAGAATAACTTTCCTGGGCCCAATTCCATTTTAAATTACTGTAACGGCATAGGAAATCATTGCTTATTAAAGATTTTTAATTTGAACTTGGCAGCCCTAGCCTAAAGCTTTATGTTGACACAATTGTTTGGTGGCATGACTTGGTTTGTGTGCACAAATCTGATGCCTCCTTGTCTCCTTTCCTTGGATAACTGAAAATTATCTATTTCTGTTGTTAAAATTCAAATTCCTTTTGGCGTATTTGTGTTTGTTCAGACAAACAATCAGAATATTCAGCCCTTGAATATGTTGAATACTCCCTCGCAGGCAAAATATAAACAAGAGCCAGACATCAGTCCCGAAACATCCAGGCTGGTGCTCCCTTTTGGAGAAGACATGTGATTTGATAAGAAATTTTCCAGAGTATCTCAATGTTGTTGTGAGTGTTGCGAGAAAAACTGATGGCAGACATTGGGCAGATCTATTCTCTGCTGCAGGAAGATCAACAGAGTACATTTTGCACCTTTCTCCTCTCCTCCCTCTCCCCAGTCCCCCTTTTTCTCTCCCAAAAAGAAAAGGTTCTACTTCCCAATTTTTGAGTGGTTGGTCTTTTGCAAGCTAGGTTTATGCCCTTCCAGGGTGCAGTTTGTTAAAGTTGCTGTCCTGTTTTCTTTAAATGCTGTTGATGCTTTTAGGTTGTGTCATTTCTGTACCTGATAAGCTTGGTTTTTCTTTCTAATTTTTGAATGAAAGTGAATGGTTGAATAGTGAGAAATAGTCACTTGCTGTTTTAAACTGTTCTAGAAAGCTTGATTCTTATTGACATGATTCAGGTTGTTTGAGGATTGCTTCCAGCGGAGATGGTACCGCACTGCAGCTTGCTATATCCTAGTAAGACACATAATCTTCTCTGTTCAATCAAGTAGCTTTAGGTATAGGAATCTGTAGTATTCTCCTCTTTTCAAATTTTTGCTACAAAGAATGTTGCCACAAAAAATATTGTTGCTTTTATTGCTTTGAAATGAAGCATTCATCTCCTGTTAACACAACTCCAGCTTATCAATATTTCACACTGCATTTCTCTAATCTAATCTGTGTAAGTTGAACCATGTTTCACCCTGTTCTCTGCCTGCAATAAATGTTCATGTTTTCTTATGAGGTTATGAATAAAATGAAAGACCTGTGTCACATGCTTTATGGATAGCAATTGCTTGTAAGCTGTGACAATGGATAACCATGAATTTCTATCTTATGACCCCATTTTGTTTGAGTTTGCCAGGTTATTGCTAAACTTGAAGGTCCTGCCGTGAGTCAGTACTGTGCTTTACGTTTACTACAGGTGGGAAAATTCTAGTTATCCTTTTTCTCTGTCTCTCAAAAAGCCAGCAGATCAAACACCTTTTCTTCCCCCCCCCTCCAAAGTGCATCTCCAATAACCATTTTCTTCCCCTTTCCCTTTTTCATTTCTTTATTCTTTTTATAAGGTATGTCTCTGAAGTCTGATCAGGATGTACAACCTTATGCAGGCAACACTTGACGAATCTTTATATGAACTTGCTGGGGAGCTGGTATTATTCTGGGCTTGATTATGTTGTGTCAGCATTGATACTTGAATCTAGCATGGAATGACCCCATTTGTCTTTTGTTTTACGTGTGTGGACCTTAGGTGCGATTCTTACTGAGATCCGGAAAGGAATACGAGCAGACATCAACAGAATCAGATAAATTATCTCCCAGATTCTTAGGATATTTTCTTTTCCGTTCTAGTTACAGAAAGTCATCCTTGGATAAGAGGTTCTCACACAATATCCTAAAGCCTTTTAATCTTTAGTCACACTTTCTGAATTCATTTGAATGTCTTCCCTGCAACTGACATTCAAACTGATGGTAATGAAACACTTCCTTTGAAGCAGCACCTCATTCAAGGAGCAGAGTAGTCATGTCACTCCTGTGAAGAATATTTTGGAAAGCCATGCTAGCTATTTGATGTCAGGAAAGGAACTTTCCAAGCTTGTGGCATTTGTAAAGGGAACTCAGTTTGATTTAGTGGTAAAAGAACTTACATTTTTTTTTTTTTTTAAGGATTTTGCATTCTACAGAAAAGCCCTTTAAGATTATGGATAATTGCAGGAATTTCTTCACCGAGAAAGATATGGCTGTGCTCGTTTGGAGAATTTTGCATCAGGGCTGGAACTAATTGGACAAAAGGCATGAAAATTCTTAAATTTTATGTTATTAATCATGATCCTTCAAGCTTTGGACTCAATATTTGGAACTAATATCTTCATAGGGATGCTAATCCTTGGTTTTTTATGAGGTGTTTTAAAGATTTTCCACAAAATTATGTTATTGAAATAATATTTCCCACACCCAAAGAAGAATTTTTAATCACCTTGAATTTTATATTACTTCCTGACAGAACCTTGCTTTTATGTGTCTCAGCTTCAAATGAGTACATTGCAGAGCCGGTTGGATGCAGAGTTTCTATTGGCACATATGTGTTCTGTCAAGTTCAAGGAGTGGATTGTTGTTCTTGCAACCCTCTTAAGACGATCAGAGGTAAAACTTCCTTGAAATTTGATATTTACCAGATTCATGTTACAAGTGTTTCATGTTGCTTTGTCTGGTTTTATATCCCATTTTTTAAGTTGAACCTCATCCATTTCGGTCTATAGATCTGTGATTTTTGATGTAGCTACTTCTTAATTAAGGACTCCATGTCTTGCTCTGGGAGACTGATCTTCTTACAGATCTTTGCTGTCAGAAATGCTTGAGCATTTGTATATCCTATCTGTAATGCTAGTCATGAATTGAATGTTTATAGTACAAGTAGGTGTTGCTTTTGCTGGCATTCACCAGGAATTGCTGGTGCTGGGTAGGAATCATTCTTTAGGTTTTTAAGTAATTGCTTGCAAATTGATGGAATCATCATCCTCACCTCCCACCCATCCCCCTAAAAGGAAAATAATCAACAAAGGAAAAAGAAAGGGTGAAAAAAGACCATTCAGACACAGATGGAAGGAACAGTTATGATTGAAGTTCCATATAGCTTACAGTTTGCACTCACTTGCATCAGCCCTACCGCACATAAAAGATTGTTCTGGTTTTATTGTGATATTGGATGCAGGTGCTCTTCGACCTTTTCCAGCATGACTTTCGCCTGTGGAAAGCATATAGCTTCACCCTTCAGGTATACATCTGAGCTTTTACTGATTAATGGTTATAACAGTGATGGTGCTTGTATGCAAGTCTCACCCTGCCTTATTGATGTGGGGTTTAGTCACACCCAGTGTTTCTGGAGTACCGTGATCTACTCGAGGCATTGGAGGTGAGACTCTCATCTGTCACCAGTTTGGAAGAGAAATGAGGGTAAGTTGGGATCTTTTAACTGCCAGAATTTTTGGACAACACAATGGGCTCGGGGTACCAAGGCAATTTTCTCTTGTAGAACACCTTTTTAAACACACATTCCAATCAGTGAACATTCATGAGGATGAGTGTCAATATATTTGATACTTAAAAGATGAGTAACCGCGGAAACTATGTCTAGTGAGGCTTGCCAATGCCTTGTCATCGAAACTGTAAATAGAAGTTTAGTTCTTCTTAGGGGGATTTTTTTTTTTTTTTTTCCTTTTCTTCTCAGTTTTGACATTTGTGCACATTGACTCTTCCTGTCTGTTGTATAAACAATCAAAGGCAAATTGCCCCAATAAATTTATGTTTCTTGTACATGAATGCAACATCAGCATTTAGCGGATTTATGAACATCATGTTCCCATGGACTAGCACTTCGTCCTCTGTGTGGCCTGTAACTCAAGCTGGATGTGTGCTATCTGTGATGGAGTTGACGTGTAAAGTTTTTATGGGACCCACCCGAATTACCCTTCTCGTGACATGATATACAGGATCCATGGCCGTATTAATTGACACGACATAAGATTTTCTCGTGTGCATATCAAGCAAAGAGAGCCTGTTTTGACGAATATAGCCATACGAAACTGGTACAACTGTATCATATTTTCCCTCAAGAAAAAGAGGGCAACTACGTGGTTCCTAGGTGGTTACATATGCGAGGCATGCTGTGCAATTTGTAATTACATAATAATACAGGCACGCTGGGTGACAGAAACGAGAAATGTAACTGGACCAGGGATTCGACGCTGCCGAAAGTGCTAATACTGAATCTGCTTTTCACGTTCCACGCTCTGAATCTGCCTTTCTTCATTTGCATTACGTTTCTTGTTCCAAAGAACAAGTGCACTTGCTGTCTTGGCTATGCTTATGCACACTAATACCATAATGAAAAAAGCACTCAGTGAATGTGGGAAATTTCGATTAGTATTCTTGTCGATGGGATAAATGTAGCAGCGGGCAATGAAGCCGATTATGATTGGAAGAATGACAAAAGATGATATGATGGCACCGAGCCAAAGCCAACTGTTGGGGCCCATAATGGCAGATTTAGGTGCGTCTGTTGGCCAGGGTTTGAACCATACGGTTCGTAGGAGCTTTGCATTATCTGTAGGAGGTTCTTTCTCTCTTGTTACAAAGGCATGAATCCTCAGCTGCAGGTTGGAACATAAAGATGGGGTGCTCGATATTGGAAGTAAGAACTCTAGCATGGTGAGCTCTGAAGAGTACTTGAATGCTGAAATCAGGACTACTTCTCGGATTCTGCATTTGTGTGCTGTGCTTGCAAAGATGAGTTCTCTGATCACTGACATGAAAGGAGTGATGCCGCTTCCTCCACTCACCATCACAAGAGTATCATGCCTGAATGCAAGAGATCTTTAATTAGTTAGTACATGTGTTTTATGCATATACACGTCCAATTATTGTGTATTGGTTTCTTCTTCAGTGCACCTTAGGAAATGTGACGACGCAGGTCCATAAGGTCCTTCAACAGAGACGGCAAGACGATCAATTGAAGAAGGGGAAGAAACCATCAGTTACAGCTTGTTGGACCAACTTGCTTCACCTTTAATAACACTGAGCTTCTCAGGTTCTAAGTTGCTATTAGAAGTGATAGTAATGGATGCCACTGCAGCTTGGAAATGCTAGGCACATTCATGAACAGAACAGTCGTCGAATTATAACTCAAACCTGGACATGAGAACAAAAATATCATTTATTGTTTTGAGAAAAAACTCGAGCGAAAATTAACTCAAATAGAAAGTAGAACACGAGCTCCAACCCGTTGAGAAGTTGAGCTCCAAAGTCTGACATGGCAAAACACGAGCAGAGATTAAACCAACCGTTGTCGTGATTGCAAGAATCTCAAGTAAAGATCGACTAAGAAGAGGTAAAATCCAGGGAGCATGACACATGCATAAGCGATGCCAACATGGAAAATGAAGAAAACCATGAAGACAATGTAGATGTAATGTTTGTAAAAGAAGAGCTCAAATATTTTTCAACTTATGCGAGGGAAAGTTGTTGCCCACATGGCCAGTCCAGCCAGCAAAGATAGCTCTCCTGCCAAATTTGCTACATCAGTTGCATCCCATTTAATCATCTGCATTGCATTCCACGTTAACAATATTAGTATGCTGCCAAAGATGAGAGTAAGTTTAATTGTCCATCTAAAAAAGGGAGGGTTGATGGTTGGGGCTGGAAAATTGAAGATTTATCAAGAAGATCGAGTTTTTCGTTGAAGCACAACAAGTGCAGTGCACGACTAATCAAGAAGATAGGAAAAGGATGGTAAGCCGGGCCAACATGAGTGGCCCACAATCTTTGCCACAACTTCTTGGTGGGCATGGAAATGGAGGTTGGAGTATGCCCTGGGAGGAAGGAGAACATCTGCTTACTCTCTGGAGTTCATCTTACGATTAGCTGGTACTTATGAAGAGGGGTTCCTCCAAGCTCTCGGCAATGGTCTTAACGTTGGTAAAACAGATCAGCCCGGCATATCAGTGCGGCGGCTGGTGGGATGGTCTCCGCCGGAAGGGGGCTGGATCAAATTGAATACCGATAGAGCTTCAAAGAGCAACCCTAGTGAAGCATCTGCAGGAGGGCACTCTTGAGATATGAGCGGGAAGTGGGTTGTCGGTTTCACTCGTAACATCGGAATTTGCTCAGCTCTTGGTGCAGAACTATGGGCTATTTTCGGGGTCTACAGCTTGCTCGGGATTTTGGATACCATAAGATGCATTTAGAAGTGGATTCTGTTGTTGCTTGCAAACTGATTACCCGCACAAGCACCCCTTTGGCTAACATGATCCAGAACTGCTAGGATGTACTGAGGAAGAATTGGCAACTGAAAGTCTCTCATATTTTTCGCGAAGGCAATGAAGTGGCTGACTGGTTGGCCAATTATGCGCTCACCCTCCCTCAGGGTTTTCATCTTCATGCTCAACCCCAAGAAGGAGTGAAACCGCTGTTAATGCAAGACGTTACTGGGGTCTCTTGGCCTTGGGGTCCTTCTTTGTAATGCTGTTGATTTGTTTTGTTTTCTTTAGGCTTTAAGCCTCCTTGCGCCCCCCCCCCCCCAAAAAGAAGAGGGGGAGGAGAAAAAAAAAAAAAAGCAAAGCGAAAAAACAAAAAGGGAGGAAAAAGAAATGGCTGCGTTTTATCCATGATAAGCAGGTGTCCAAGAAAAAAACTCGAAAGATAACAAACTACTTTTCGTTTCTAGCTGTTAATTTGACCTGTGGATCCGAATCTTCATAGGGAAAACTCATGCACAGACACAACTTTTCGATCTACGACGGTATGGCACAGAAAGTAGAGTCCCAAGAAAAGGTTGCAGTTACTTGTCCACTGTTAGTGACTAAGTACTATAGTAAAATAATAAATAAATAAATAAATAAATAAATATATATATATATATGAAGAAAATTAAACATTTAATTTGTATCGTGGAGGAAAATTAAATCTTGAAAGAAAGCACTTTTAGTCTATTACCTCAGAAATCTGAATGGTAACAGCCCCATAGATGATGTAAGCGACCCCATGAGCAGTGAAGAGGGCCATAACCAGGTGGCCTAGCCATAATGGTACTTAATGCTGGCCTCGGAGGTCAGCCCGAACAGTGGCAGCACCGACGACCCACGAGCCACCGGGAAGAAGAGAAATGAGAGACATATGTTCCCAAGAAGTCCTAGTCGTCGTGGGGCCGTTTTATCCTGTCTAACTTTCCACCTAACAAGCATTATTAAATTCGAGGTCAACGAGTTTGTTTTATTCAAATTATCTTAATCAGTAACCCTTTTTTAAGTGGTTATTAAGCTTAATGATGCGTGGTTCTTGCACTTTCTGTCCATCATTTGCAGCTGATTATGAGTTGATTCTAGCAAAATTGTTACGTAAATAAATAGCAAAAAACCAAATCAGTAGCGCTGTTAAAACACATTACACTATAAAGGAATTATATCAACGGTTAAAAACTATTATTTATGATCGTTAAATTGCTCCCTAAAATTTAAAATAGTGATTATTTGGGCGCTAGTTTTGCTAGGCACTTTATTGTCATGAAAAAAAAAAAAATCGTTATAGTAAAATTTTAATTCAACCATTCTTGGTATTCGCAGTAGCGACTTTGCAGCAATTTTGAGTCATAAACACAGTTTTAAAAGTAGCAATTTTAAAAGTAGCAATTTTTAAATCCAAAAATAACAATTGCATAATTTAAAAATAATAATTTTGAAATATAAACGTAATAGTTTTAATATTAAAAATAACAGTTTTGAATTTCAAACACATTGATATTTATTTTTAAAAATAATAGCTGTGAAAAAATATCTATAAAAGTAATAAAATGTAATTTTTAATTAAATGGTAGAGTGTTCAAAGGTCATATGGTGTGTATAATTATAAAAAATTAGGTACTTTTTATACTTTTTTTTATATTATATTTAATTTAATTATACTTAATATAATCCGTACATATTTTGAAACTAATAAAATTTAAATTTGAAAAAATCTTATTATTTACAAATTTAACTAATATTTCTTTAAATATAAGACCCAAATATTTATGTACAAAATTTTTATTTATCTTATTATACTTAATTTTATTATTGTAATGTATATTAAGTGAAGATTTTAAAAATATTAACAAGTTTTAACTTATATAAACTAAATGACTATATTATTATATAAATTAAAATGATTAAACAGTAATAAATTTTTTACATTATATTTAATAAATAAGTAGTGATATGATAATTAAGTTATTAAATATTATAAGAATTATTAATTAAATTAAATTTAAAATATATTAAAGTATTTAATTTACTTTTTATTTTTTAAATTAATCTTTTTTTTTAAGTAATCTTTCAAATGCTATCTAACTTTTTTCACATAAGTAATATTTATCATTCTTTTATTTCCTTTTTTTTAGCCTAAGAAGTATAAATAACCTTTTTTTTTTTCATAAATTGGTTAACTTACACTTTTATTTTTTTTTCTCAATTTTTTTACTCATAAGATTAATAAAGTTACTCATTTGTAGGTTAATTCATTAACTTTTCACTTTTTCTTTATATTAATGTATTGAATATAAAATAACTTATAATTAGAAAATAGTAAATTTACAATAAATTATACTAAAAACAAGTAATATATTATTAATTTTAAAGTTTTAAATTTCATTATAAAATTAATCATTTCAATAATAAATTTTTATATAGTTTGAGACTTTATTAATTTCATGATGAGTTTTGTCATAAGAATACCAACAAGTAACTTATTAAAATGGAACAACTCTTTGTAAATTGTTAATATCTTTTTACATTTTTATTTGTAAAATAGTTTTCTTTTCTTATTGGTACTAGCAATAGTCATTTTTATAAATATAATACTTAACTTATTGTTTCATTCATATGTTTATGATGTTACTTTTCTTCTTCACTATTTGAAATTGTAATAATAGAGGACATATTAGTTAATAATATTTAAATAAATATTAATTTGTTTATATTATTATGAGAAGTTTAATTTATTGAACAAAACAATAGTTCAAACAAGCAAGTAAATTGTAATAATTATATTATCATGGATGTTGATAATTAATCATGAATTAAATTTAATTATAAAATAATTAAAATATATAATAGTTTTCTTTTGAAAAATTGTATAATATACTATTATAAGTAATGTTATTAATTTTAATAGATAAATAAATATTTTGAATTAAATATATTTAATATTAAAAATAACAGTTGTGAAATTCAAATACATTGATTTTTATTTCTAAAAATAATAGCTGAAATTCAAATACATTGATTTTTATTTCTAAAAATAATAGCTATGAAAGAATATCTATAAAGTTGATAAAATGTAATTCTTAATTAAGTGGTAGAGTGTTGAAAGGTCATATAGTGTATAATTATAAAAAATTAGATACTTTTTATACCTCTTTTAATTATTTCAATAATAAATTTTTACATAGTTTGAAACTTTGTTAATTTCATGATTATGAATTTTGTCATAAGAGTACCAACAAATAACTTATCATTAAAATGGAACAACTTTTTGTAAATTGTTAATATTCTTTTATATTTTTATTTGTAAAATAATTTTTTTTCTTCCTGTTACTAGTAATAATCATTTTTATAACTGTAATACTTAAATTATTGTTTCGTTCATATGTTTATGATGTTACTTTTCTTCCTCACTATTTGAAATTGTAATAATAGCGGGTATATTGGTTAATAATACAAGTCAACATTCATAATATCTAACTAAATATTGATTTGTTCATATTATTATAAAAAGTTTAATTTATTGAACAAGACAATAATTAAAACAAGCAAGTAAATTGTAATAGTTATATTACCATGAATGTTGATAATTAATCATGAATTAAATTTAATTATAAAAAAATTAAAACATATAATAGTTTTCTTTTGAAAAATTATATAATATACTATTATAAGTAATGTTATTAATTTTAATAGATAAATAAATATTTTGAATTAAATATATTTAATATTTTTAAATAAATAAATATATTTAACTAAAATATTAATATATTTCAATTACATTACTAATTATATAATAATAATTTATTTTTAAGTAAATTATGAAATTTTAATAATTAATAAAATTAATTAATTTTATTATTTTTTATTTATATATATTATTAAATATATTAATTATTTTAATGATTAAAAAATTATAATAATCACAAGTGCATGTTGTTTCAAATATTTTAATTTAATCACTTTAATGAAAATTAAATTATAATTATAATATATAAATAACATTAAATATACTAATTTAATTACTTTAGTGACAAACAAATTAGAACTATAATCCATATATTCATTATTTATTATCATTAAGAACCACAAGAAATAAGTAACAAGGCTGTAAGATCAAATTTGGACTTTATTAAATAAAGAGGTAATGAATATAATGGGTTTGGTCCAGAGGTTGCAATTACAAATACAATTTAAGGATCCCTTGTTAGATTATCCCTTTTAAGCAATTTACAATTTCTTAAGTCATAAAACCATTCTTTTCCAATTTCATACAAAACATAATTTTCTAATTTTTTTTCTTTAGCAATTTTTTGGGCTAAGTTTATTAGTCACTGCCATCCTTTATTTCAAGAGCTATCACCGTCCCTTGTCTCAAGGGCTACTACCTCTTTAAAGAAGGGATTTTATAGTTCTTGAATTGCAGTGCTTAATAGCGAAACATAAACATAAAAGTCCTTTTTTTAAAAAAATTTTCATTTATTTTTATACATAGGTTTACACAATAATCAAACAATCAATATTCCACTTTGAAAAGTAATCATAAAACTCAAATGTTCTTTATCCAATAAAAAAGAACAATTATAAATTGAATATATACATTGTTTATCATATATGAAAAAACATTTAATTTTAAAATCATAAATTTTGATACCATTTACAAGATTTTTTAATAAGAATATTATTATTAAAATTTAAATTTTTAAATTTTAAAAATAAATATATTTATATAAATAATACTATAAATAATATACTTAAATTTGTAAAAATTAAAATTATCGATATATTTATAAAAATCATTAAAATATACTTGAAAAGAAGTCTCGAACTCATGTTCTTTGCTGCACAAAGCATATTCCCTTCCAATTTTCCATTCTCTCTCTCTCTCTCTCCCTCTCTCTCCCTCTCTCTTTCTCTCTGAAACTAAATAACCTGATGACGTACAAAAGAAAGGAAGGACGTGATAAATTTTTTATTTTTAAAGAAAATATTCTTAATTTAAATGTTTTTAATTTTTTATTTAAATAAAATATACTTTTTAAAAAATATGAAAAATTCATATACATATATATATATATATATAAATGATATTGAAATAACTTTTAATATCATCTCCCACTAAATCGTATACAGTGATCCCGGCCATTGGCTCCATATTTTCCTAGCTCGTCTTTTGGTACTTACACAGTGAGAGGGCATCGCTCGCACCCACACCCAAATTGTTCACCAGTGCGGTTTGCTCTCCACCGAAAGCCATTCTCACGAACAGTAGTACATCACAACAATCTCACACGCACGGTACAAACCAAGTCCACCCGCTGCTGGCACGCAGTAGAACTTTCAGATGCAATTTTCAGTCCTCGTATGTTTTGTGCTTGGACATCTTTCCTAGGATCCAGAGTAAAACACTCACAGCCAACCATCCAAGGAAATAATCACTTATATAATTGAAATACGTACGAGAGTGTTCCCACGTTATGACATGAACTACTTGACCTGAGCGAAAAAGCTTACCATGACATGCACATATCGAAAAGCCAAAACACTTGGAAATACCTTCTTAGTATGCCTTGTGAAAGCCTGCTCGGTTTGAGCTTACAAGTATAAATACAGATCAATGCGTGTAAAGTAAAAGATGAGAATAACTGCTGTTGTGGCAAACTTATTAGGCAGACATTATGCTCATCTGCATGGCATTAGAAGTCTATATCCATCATCTTGAGTCCCAATTCTAGCAATTCAGCATTAAAACAACTCTAATTTGAACACATCACTGTCAACAAATACAGAAAGGCATTTACTAAATACACCAAACAAATTAAAATTACTTGCATTTTCGCATTACAACAAACACGTACACCAAGCTCTTCAAAGTGGAATTTCCTGTGACCCTAGACCAGAACATCATGATAGCATCCTCCTCCATATTGCATTATTGGTTATGGCATAAAAGATGCATTAAGTTTTGTGGGGTAAATGTTGATTGTCATGGTTTACGTTAGCTTCTAGTACGACTGTAGATAATTTTGACCATCCAATAGAATTCCCATTTCCAAATATCCTCCTGTGCATAACCATAGATAGAATTACAAGTAAACAGATGACGGTGAGCAAAGGGACCAAAACACCAATATTCCTCCTTGGCCACGTTCGCAGAACCACCCCTGCAGAGATCTTTCCATCAAGACTACCCATTGAGTTGTTCATCTTCATTATCTCCACCCCATTCAAAATCCCATCAACAGCATATGCCATGCTCATGTTTGAGGGCCCAACACTGATGCTCAAAACCCCAGAACTATCACCATCCACAATGAAATCTGAGTAAAATGGAGAAGCCAGCTTATATGTCATGGATGACAGATCCAAATTCTCATATGCCAAATACCCATCTACATAGACATTAAAATTCAACAAGCCGAGAGAAATACTAGCAATATCACAGAAATGCAATCTCACAAGATACTTAAAACCACCAACCACCGGAAACTCCCATGTCATGTTAACGCTAGGAACTGAAGCATTTGTGCTAGTAATCACTCGAGCAGTACCGTACACAAAATCAGGACCAACTTCCCGGCTAGCACCTCCTCTTTGGTAATTAATCCAGCCACTAAAATACGCTTCATTTGAAAACTCGCTTGATTTGAAAAACTCATCATCTGGAAACCATGTTCTCCATACTGTATCATTAAAAGGTGTAACTTTTGGACCCCCAACATTGATTCTATAAACAGTTTCAAAAGCTTGCTTGGTTAATCCATCAAATTCCTCAACTTTATCACCGTTCACAAGCTGTCCCATGTCGGCAATCAGGTCTTTAGGTGCTGATATTACCTCAATTGCATTAACAAACCCGAAGTCTCCCCTTTTAGAAGGAACAAAAGTGATTACAAGCTCATCTGAATCAACCCAAATAAGATACTCCTTAATCAATGGGGTTTTCGGTGCATTCACCGCAGTGAAATTGCTCAAGACGACAAACCCATTAACCAGAACGTGAAATCGAGCGTATTTCAAGTCGAAATTCGCAGAAACGAAAGGGTGAAAATGGAGGCGTACCACGTGGGTCCCTCGATCCTCGATCTGGAACGTATACTTGGAAGGCTT
The DNA here is from genome assembly GCA_019804595.1 of Bruguiera parviflora. Classification (NCBI taxonomy): domain Eukaryota; kingdom Viridiplantae; phylum Streptophyta; class Magnoliopsida; order Malpighiales; family Rhizophoraceae; genus Bruguiera; species Bruguiera parviflora. The sequence continues at coordinate 4,272,405 of CM034053.1, forward strand.
CTCGTAAGCTCTGGCGGAGTGGTAAATTTGAGGCGAATTGGGAGAAGGGTTTTGATCGGCCAGCGGAATCGTCCGAGCTGAGGAGAGAAGCGGCGAACTGGGATTGGAAGAGTGGCCATCGGAGACGAAGCGGCGATCGAACGCGTCGGAGTCCACGGCGGAGCCGCAGTTGATGAGGTAATTATCAACGGGCGAGAAGCGGGAAAGTGCAGAGGAGGGGAAGACCAAGCAAGAGAGAAAGGCAGAGAGGACGAGCAGAGACAAGGTAAGATTCGAGCGTGGCGCCACCATCGAGAGAGAGAGAGAGACTGACTGGGAGACAGAGAGAGAGAAGAAGAAGAAGTGGGAGCTCTCTTTTGTTGAGCTGTCCGCGTAAAAACAAAACCGGCGAGTCAAGCACCGAGGTCTACGCGTTTTTCGATCACAAGCTGGCAGGCTGGTGGCGCGTTTTGCCTATGGCCTACCATAGGTGCTCGGCTTTGACCCTGGTTTTTTCCAGTGAAACGGTTCGCGGCCTGTTCTCGGAGAACTGGCGGGTTGGGCCACTGTTCGGTCCAAATGCCCAATCGGGTGCGGTCTTGGTTCTTACGGCAAACCTTTTTGGACATATTTTGTGCAATAACTATCTAAAAAGTATTGTGTATTTCTGATCCAACTAATTCAAATGACTTCTCTCTTTCTCTCTCTGTTTTTTTTTTTTAATTAAAAAATTTTGTTGAATAATAAATTATAAAATTAGAATAATTTTCTGACTTTTTTCAAGATTAGATACTAAGATTTGGCAAATAAAAATTGTTTGCTGTTTTTTTTTTTTGAAATTTCTTTAATTAAAAGATTTATTAAATGATAAATTATATAATTAAAAAAATTCTCAAAGTTGCCATTTTTAAATATCAGGTACTAAAACCTAATAAATAAAAATTTAAATTTTTACGCCTTAGAAAAATACTATTTAAAATGACTTATTGGGACATACTGGTTTAATTCCGTGCTTTGTTTTCTCCTTTTATTTTGTTTATTCATTTTCTCGAAGCGGCGATTCTTCTCTTTGCTTGCTCGGAAAGAGAATGCAAAGGGAATCTGTGTGATGCAAGGTAGGCGGGTCTTGCACGATTTGTAATAATCAAAGAATTTATAACAAAAGAAAATAAAGCTTTCATAGCATTTTCTTTTCCCCTTTTCTTCCATCTTTATGTTTGTTACCACTTCGCCAGGATTGTTGAATTTCTGTTCTGAGTGGCTATGCTGAACTTCTTGACCTGAATCTCAAGAAACTCTCAGTTTTTTTTTTTTTTTGTTTTTTTTCTTGATTTCTGATTACCCTTTTACGTTCTGTATTTTCTGCAGATTTAGAAATTGGTGATTACAATTTTGAAGTCAGACGTATCGGCGTTTAGGGAAGTCCTTTACTTGTTCTCTGTTGCTATGTTTAATGGCTGGATTTAGGTTTTCAATGCTGAGGTCGTTGTCAAATTCCATCAGACCCACTCGGAAACTGAAATCATTTCAATCTAACACAAAGCTTACTAGACCTGTTGATCGAAGCAAAGTAGGATCATCATATGGTTATGCAAATGACAACTTTCACGGACAAGTATTGAAACCGGCTGGAAACTTGTCAAATACCCATCTTAAAATTTTGACTTCTGATGACTCTGCTGGTTATACCTACCGTGCTAAGACCAACCCCATCACTGCATTTTCTCCTGCTTCATCAAATTCTAGCTTTCAAAGAGTTGTGCCTCTTGTTTCTGCAACCCCCATGTTGTTGCATCAATGGTACTCGTCCTCTTCAGTTAGCAAAACTGATAAATCTGAGCCTTCCATCATTTCTGGTGGAAGTGATGGGGGTGTTATTGGAAGTGATTGGGTTGAAAATGTTAAACATGCCTGGCAGAGTTCAGTTGATGCTGTGACTTATACTGGGGAAAAGGCTAAAGCAGCCTCTGAGGGACTGACCCCTTATGTTCAGCAGTTTCTTGATTCGCATCCATATCTTAAAGATGTGGTTGTTCCTGTTAGTTATACTTTGACTGGTACCATATTGGCTTGGGTGGTGATGCCTAGAATTCTAAGGAGACTTCACAAGTATGCGATGCAAACTCCTGTGGCTATACTGTCTGGAAGCACATCCAAGGAGCAAGTTCTTTACGAGAAAAGCTTTTGGGGTGCATTAGAGGATCCTTTGCGATATCTAATCGCCTTCATGGCATTTGCACAAATGTTTGTTGTTCCTAACTACAAGGCATTATGTTTACCTTGTTTCCCCAATATTCTCCATTACTCAACTAATGCATGATGGCTTTGGCTTGCAGTGCCATGATGGTGGCTCCAACTACCATAGCATCACAATACATGGCACAGACATGGAGGTGTGCAGTAATTATTTCATTTGTGTGGTTCCTGCATCGGTGGAAGACAAATGTTTTTAGCAGGCTTTTGGCTGCTCAGAGTTTAGCAGCAGTCAACAGGGAAAAGATTATCACCCTTGACAGAGTCTCTTCCGTTGGTCTTTTTATTATTGGGGTAATGGCTTTGGCTGAGGCATGTGGAGTGGCCGTGCAATCAATTTTGACTGTTGGAGGTATAGGAGGTGAGTCTTAGATCAATTGGCTATGTCTTATTCTTTTTGGTTAATGAATAATGGTATTGATGGGAACATCTATTGCAAGGAAATAATGGGGAGTGAAATAATCCTCTTTTTGCATTTTTATTATGCTTTTGTTTTCCAGTTTGAACTACAGCTACCTCCTATGCTGGAGGACTTGTCTCCATGCAGTTTGTTATACTAGGTGCTTCTATACTGTGTTCTGCGGACTTACTTAACTATCTTCATCTCAATTACTAAATCATCTTAATCAGTTTTCCGCTTTGTTAAGCCTTAGCATTCTCATATCAGTCTAATTGGCTGTGAAGATGGCCTGTGCAGTTTTTGTATACTGTAGGCTGTCTTGTTGACACTATGTAAAGTTGGATTATCTGAAAACTTCTTACTGCTGCCATTTTCAGTTGTGCATGATAGCATTTGTATTTGTGAACTACAAGGACTCCAAATTGGTCTCTGATTATAAATTTATAATCTGTTTAGGAGTGGCTACTGCTTTTGCTGCCAAGGAGATCCTTGGAAATGTGCTTAGTGGGTTGTCAATGCAGTTTTCAAAGCCCTTTTCACTTGGGGATACAATAAAGGTAGCTTGACCATGTTGTTTGTTCTGGGTTTATCAATTTTTTTCCATTCAAATAGGTGAAAAAGTTTTCTCAAGAAAGGTTGCTGCTGTCTGTGTAAGAATATAGTCCATGAGTAATAAGTCAGATGAATGCAGCCCATTCACTGGACCCTAAGGTCTTGTTGCTGCTGAAGTTTGAATTAGTTTCCAGGAAACATTTGGATTTGGGTTTTTAAGTTTTTTCAGAGACAACCATGCTTCTAGTTTGATGATTATCCGTTATTTTAGCTGGCCAATGACATTTGGGATGTGTGTATAATGCATATTGGTGCCACCCCCCTGGGGCCTGCGTGGCATGAAAAGAGAACTGCCAGGGGTTGCATCTGTTGCAATCTCAATGAATTTAGTGAAGCCTTGAAATTGAATGATGTGCTGTATCTGTTATTTGCCCTTATTATTCTTTTGTTTTCCTTAATCCATTTACTTTTGTGTTTTTAGGCTGGATCTGTTGAAGGTCAAGTTGTAGAAATGGGACTTACCTCCACATCATTACTGAATGCAGAGAAATTCCCTGTTGTAGTTCCAAATTCATTGTTTTCTAGCCAAGTAAGCTTATTTAACTGAGCCATAATTGATACCTTTATTGTTCTGTAAAGATTTTTAGAATAGTGGCACTTGTTCTTTATGCTGGACCCTTAAATCATAGGTATTTATTTTATTTGAAGTACTGATAATTTTGTTGGATGTTGCAATGCTTTTGGCATTATGTCCAATTGTCCATATTCAAATGGTTCAATCTTGATGGAAGCTTTTCCCTTAAGTTTCTGATTGATCATCCAAGTGCTACTGCAATACATCCATTGTGGTCTTCTGACAAATAGGTGCTTTCCTGTTAAAATTTCATGTTACTTCACTCCTTCTTTGTCATTGGCATCACCCCTCCCCCCCTGGGTTTAGGCAGAAGCACTTGTTCTTGCATGCATTGCAGGGACCTATGTTTATGCATGCATTATGCACAAAGTATGCTTGTGGGATGAACTCATGGATAGGGATAGTGGACTAGCATCTTTTATCCATGTTTTTTTTGGCATTATACTGATAATTTTGGTTGCCCAACGTCTCTGATGTCTGCCATGAACTTGTAGGTCATTGTGAATAAATCACGTGCCCAGTGCCGTGCTATGTTCACCAAAATTCCCTTGAAACTTGATGATCTTGGAAAGGTACCCCAAATATCGAATGATATCAAGAGCATGTTGAAATTGCACCCAAAAGTTTACTTGGAAAGGGAGGCCCCTTACTGCTTCTTGTCTAGAGTGGAAAGTTCTTTTGCGGAATTGACTCTTGGATGCAATCTCAAATACATGGTAAGCCACCTCCCCTTCCATTTTATGCCACTCAATTGACCACTATAGTTGTAAATGATGTGATGACTTGGGTTTTTTCCCCATGTTCTGTGCATATTTGGATGTTAAAAATGGCCTGTTGTACTGTTAAGTAAAGTGCATCTTTGTATGTCATGGCAATGCTAAGGATTGACCCATGGAAAAGAATCCATAAAGAAATTATGACTTTTTTTTAACGCCTGCAGCAGTTAAAAATAAACTTATATGCAAAAGATCATGCAAGAACTACAAAGTCTCTGCCATGTTTGTAAATCTCATTCCACCGAGAAAATCAGCAAGGTGTCCAATTATCCCCTACTTGACAATGACAGTTGTAAATAAGAATCAAGTAAACACTTACCTGCAGACCTCAGGCGTTTATGCATAATTTGTGACTTACAGAGTTGGGACCAGATGGTTGTTCATTTGTCTGTTGACATTTTCCAAATCTCACTATACTTGGCTAATATACTTCTGCACTTCTTTTTTGTGAATTGCATTTGGTATCTCAGGACCATATAAACTACTTGTTCATTTGATGATAGTGAATCCATGAACATTTGCAAATTTCGTTCTTTGATGATGTCACTCTCCCTTGAACATCCGTTTTGCATGCCCAGTGCAATCTTCCTTCCCAAGATTTGACTGTGTTTCAGTGCACGTTTTCTTCTTTTTACCTTTTGTTTTCCTTTCTATCCTAACGAGCCAGTCTTAATTCTTTGTGATTTGTGATTGTAGAGCAAGGATGAGTTTTATGACATGGAGCAGGACATTCTTCTGCAGTCTGCCCAGATAATAAAGAAAAATGGTGCTGTGTTGGGTAGAACCTGGGAGGATACTGCCAGTCGGTGACACCACCGATCAAGATTGAACATTGCTTCTTAACTGCTACTAGATCTGCACTACACAACCGCAAGAGTCGCCCTGGAAAACAAGTCGGTTAGTTAATCATGTTACTATGCTTTTTGCCTGCTTGTGTTGGAAGTGAACTCGGAAAAGATCATTGTAAAGGCAGAACTGATGCTAGCAGAATTTAGTTCTGCCAGCTTATTCAACTGATCGCGCGGTTCTGAATCCGACTTGTGCAGCTTGGGAAGGGGACTACGGAGAAAAAATGTATGAGCAAGTTCTGAAGTGGTTTGCCGATCACGAGCAGATATAAGCGCGGCAGCAACTTTAGAGGCGCACTGCATTGTTATTAGATGATGTGAGAGCCGCCTGATAGGATGGTCAAGTTCTATGCATGCATTGGGAAGAGAATGAAAAAACTGTTGGACTCCCCAGCTGAGAAAGAAGCCAAGGAACACGCCGAGTATGGGAAAGCCGGCCATTGTTTGTATGATTGGCTTCAAGTAGCAAAATTGAAATTGAAATTGAAATTGAAAATGAAAAGAGAGAATAAATTAAAATCAAAATATATGACAGAAATCAGTAATTTCAAAATAAGGAAAAAAAATTGCCGATTATAACAAGTTGGAACTGGTAAAAATTTCCAAAGAACAGGCCTCTTCACTAAACACATTTGAGAAAATGCAAATAACAGGCAAAGGCAAAGGCTAAGAAATGCAAATTCTCAACCATATTGTACCGGTGCAAGTGTGTGTGAACAATCATAACCCACGAAATCAAATCATAGTGGTAATTTTGGATGAGTTTAATTACGTTTTGCGTTTATGATTGGAGTAAAGAAGTGGTGCAATTATTTTATCTAAATTTAGATTATATGACAATTTACTTATGAAATTTAGCAATTAATAGTTTTGCACATACTTAACAGTGCATATTACCTTTGCGACCTAAGCGAGAGAGTAATATGGTTGCCTTAAGCAAACTTGAAACATACATCAATATATTTAATTTTATAAATTTTGATTACAAATCATTTGTTTAAATGCAAAAAAGTAAATAAAGCAATATAAAAAAAAAGAATGAAAAAGAAAAATAATCAAATTATTGTTAATATCTAATACAAAACGTGTTTCTTACCTTTGAAAAGACAAGTCAACAAATTAAAAATATATTTTTTTGGTATGAATCATGCAATTAAATCATAAAAGGAATTCTCCCCTTCTCAAAGACTTCAAGTTAAGCAATAAGATTAATTTAGCACTGACCCTCGTTGGCGGCCGCCACCAATTGTGGGACCCTCGCTACTGATCACCGGACCCTCGTCGGCGGTTGCTGAAAACATCACAAACACCACCAACAAAATCCTCTCGAGCTAATCCACACACTACTGAAGGTTGCATGTTGAAAGAAGGTTGGGAAACACACATATTAGCGAAGAGTCCGAGGCCAACCGCCGTGTCATTGCCATAAACATCACCAATCAACAATGTTTCGACCTAAAACTGGTACCGGGTGATGTGTCTTCCCCTGTTCTATCAAATGGTGCTTTTCACATGCCGAATGGAGCTCGGGGTGGTGTCGACTGTTGGCTCAAAGTTGGACGCTGCCACTTGTTCCACCTCCTATTCACTCCTCTCTTTTAGTCACTATCACTGCACAACACTAGCACTAGTTCACTCAGTAGGTGACAATCTATCCGTTGGTACCTTTTGTGCATGGATTAAAGACTGAAAACGTCTCGCCATCAAAAGTTGTTGCCCTCTTTATTTCTACCATATCCAGTATAAAATCAACAAAAAGAATGAAAAAAAAAAAAAACCCCATTTTGATGCCAAATCTTGGCATCTCACACTAGAAATCCTACGTAGGACTCGTGATTAAGGTATTGTCGAGCCATACATGTGAAAAGGGACCATAAAAATGGTTGATGTTCAGAGAGAGATAGAGCATTGAATTATTTGGGATAAAGAAATTGAAGGTGGGGATCACCTGACATGAATCTAAGAAAAGAGAGAAAAAAGAAAAGAAAAGAAAAGAAAAAAGAAAAAAAAACAATAAAAAAAAGAAAATAAAAAAAGGACACAATGTTCTTGGTGACAATAGCCGTTTGCGACATTCTGACTAATTTTATAATTGTGAAATTACGTTACTCTCTAAAAAAAAATAGAAAAAAAAATCATCCTTTTTATTACTTGTATAAAATTCTTGAAATCTTGTGCTTTTGTGAAAATTATTAAAAAAGATGAGAAAAAAATAAATAAAATATTGATAGAAAAAAATAAATATAAAAGCAAGTGAAGAATAATACTGTTACTTTTTAACAGGCGTTAATGTTAGTTGTAATCTTCATCAAATGTAATTATACTCTCGAATGTTGAAGAATCTTGGTAAAACAAACCGAGTTACCTACAGTATTTCAATCGCACCGAAGATGATTGGTGGCAACTTTGAATTCAACATATATATAAAGATGATTCGAAGCATTGAAATCTGGAACTGTTCTAAGTATTACATAGGCTAAATGAGTGGTAAGGGCAAATTAAGTAAATCACCAAGCGAGCATGGTTTGCTTTCGTCATCTATAATTTGTCATGACGATATTGCAACAATTTATCACTTATCGTTCATTAATAATGCCTCTTATCCAACATACATTGGCTCCCCTACCACATGCCACCACCAAAAGGTCGAAAGTCGCACCATTACTTCATACCCTTACTTCTATGTTTGTTGAGTCTTTTCCCTCTCTAGGAGGCCCCCTTCATAACAAGGGTAAAGATAATAGCTAATGTTAGTGGCAGATGATTTTATTATGGTAATAGCTAGTTTTTCAATAGTATAAATAAATAAATAATCAAAATGGCTTATTTGACTCATATAACTTAAAAGTTCTTAATAAAATTTTAGGCTTGGGTGGACTAACTAAGGGTAGTTCACTACATGAGGTTACATCAAGTCTCTTATATTAAAGTTAGATTTAGATTATTTATATATACATAATGCCATCTTTAGAAATAAGTGTTGTCTTATAAATATGTGAAATAAAATTTTTATTTTTAATATATGATAAAAATTTTCAAAATATCTTTATTTTTAATATTCTCCCATAGAGTTTAAAAGGTTATAAGAATTTTCATAAATTATAACTTCTTAATAAATGTCAAGGAACTTGCCTTCATGTTATGTTCTTTGAGATAGTGTTATTTAATGTGGGTGGATGCTTAAGGCTATATGCACACCTAGTTTGTTTTCATAAAAACTTTAGAGATCTTGCATAAGACTTTATAAAAATGGCCTCACTTTGCTATTATATTGTTGAATTTATCAAATATGTATTTCAGTAACACATATTAAAAATATAACTCAATTGTAAACATTAGAATTCTTGCACTATCTAGACCATAAAAGGGACTAATAATTTTAATAATGCACATAAGGTCAATTAATGACTTGTTATTACCTATATAAACCTACTTTAAGAGATCTCCTATCACATAAGTAGGATTCCTATTGTTATTGACCATTCTCGATAGGCATTAATCTTATTCCCCTTAATATATCTTCCACTAGCTTTTTACCTTATGGTTTAGTCAAATAATTAGTCAAATTCATCTTTAATCTTATAAAGGGAAGTGATATTATTTTGTTATTTAGTAGCCACTTTACTAATTCATGTCTTAAATGAATAAGTCTATTCTTCCCATTATGTTATTTGCTCTTTGTACAAGCAATAATGGTATACTTGTCATAATGCATCAATAATGATGGTGTTAGTTTCATGCATAATGAAATGTCCGTTAATAAAGTTTTGAGCTAATCTACCTCCATACTAGTCATCTTTAAGATTATAAATTTAAATTTCATGGTAAATCGAATTATAATTGTTTGCTTTGTACAATTCTAAGCCATTGCCTTATTTCTAAGGGTAATACATAACCTCCAGTGAATTTTATCTCATTTGAATAGGAGATCTAGTTAATATTACTACATCCTTTCAGCATAATAGGAAATTCACTGTAAAATATATCATAATTCATGGTACCTCTTAAATAATTTATAATTCTTGCCAAGGTATTCCAATTATCATGATTTGGATTATCAATATATAACATTAGGAATATTAGGACATGTGTAATTCATTAAATACATCAAACTACCAATAATTTGTGCATACCTAGATTGAGACACACATTTGTTAGTATTGTTTAACAAGTTTGTACATGCATTATAAGGAGGAGAGATAGGTTTAACATTAAAATATCCAAATTTTTTAAGAATTTTCTTCATGTAATACTTTTTGTGACAAAAAAATGCCAACAAGAACTTCACTAGTCTTTACTTTTAAAATGAAATTTGCTTCATTTAAATCCTTCATGTCAAAATATGATGTAGGTAATGATTTTTTACTAGTTATTAATTTCATGTTATAACTAAACATGAGTATGTCATTAATTTGTAACCATATAATAACATAAGTATCATTCTTAACTTTTGTATAAACACATTTATCAATACTAATAATAAAAAAAAATTATTAGAGATCAGAACATTATCAGACTTTACATGCTATTGTTTAGGTGTTTGTTTTAACCTATATAGAAATTTAACAAGTTTATAAATCGTTGTCTTTTGACCAAGAACTACATAACCTATAAGTTGTGACATATAAATCTCTTAATCAGGATCATCATATTAAAATGTAATTTTAACCTTCATTTGATGAACAAAGATATTATAAATCAATGTTAATTTAATCAAAACTAATGGATGCAATTCTAGCAATAAGAGTAAAAGTATTAAAGTAATTATTATATTATTATTATTTTTTGTATATCCTTTGACTATAAACCTAAATTTGTATTTACTAATAAATCCATTTAGTCAATATCTCTTTTAAAAGATCTAATTGTAACCTATAGGTTTGGCATTTGTAAGTAAATCTATTAGTTTCCACGTGTCATTCTAATTTAAAGAACCAATCTTAGTTTATATAACTTTTAGCTATAAATAAGCATTACTAGAAGATATTGCTTTGGTGTATGTTAAGGGATCATTTTTTACTGCAAAAGTGCAAAAGTCATTTCTAAATGTCTTTTATTTCCTTTATCTCTTGCTTTTCCCTAATTATAGCTTAAAATGAGCATTACAAGATACTCTTTCTAATTCAACTATAGAGGTTAATGATGGTACTAAATCTTTTATCATTAGAAATACATGTTCAAAAAACTTTACATTCTTGGTCTTAATAATAGTGTTAGAATCAAGAACATTATTTTTAATAACAAAAAAATGATATATAACATTATATTTTGCATAACCAATAAACATGCAATTTAAGATCTTTAAATCTATTTTCCTCTTTTTAGGTTTAGGTAAAAGAACCTTTGCACGACACCCTAACATTTCAAATAATTTAAACTAAATAAGTATTTCTTCTATAATTCAAATAGTATTACTAGTTTTTTCATAAGAGATTTAATTCTACAAATGACATATAGAAAGTATTACTTCCTCCTATAAACTATTAAGAGCCCTTAAATTAACTATTATAACATTCATCATATCTTTCAAAGTCATATTTTTCCTCTTTGTTGGTCCATTTGATTTGGATGAATAAAGAAGTATAACTTTATATATAATACCCTCATTTTTATAGAAATTTGATAACAATTATGAATTATACTCTTTTTTTTTATTTGGTCTAAATGACTTTTTATTTAACTAGTTCTTTACTTCACTCTTAACATCACAAGTCTCATCCTTGTCTTTTAGCAAAAAGACTGTAATATCTAGAATAATTATCTATAAAAATCACATAAAAACGTTTACCTCTTTTAGTCATGTTACTCTTCAAATCACCCAAATTTGAATGCATTAAGCTAAGAAGTTTATTTTCTCTATGAACGAATTTGCAACTTTTCTTGAACTAATTTACAACTTTTCTTGAATAATTTGGTCTGAACACATACCTCACATTTAGTCATATAACTATGTAAATTTTTATTAAACCAAATTATTTCATCTTTTTAATATAAGAATCACTCACATGTTCTAATCTAGTATGTTACAAATTATAAGAATCAATAATATAAGTAAAAGAAATAAATACATTTTCTTTATTAATAACATCAAGTACATTTAAAATGAAAAGTACTTAATTACAATAACTTTTTCTCAAAAATATATCATTTTTAATCATAACAACTTTGTCATATTCAAAAAAGACCTTTATTCCAATCTTTCTCAATAGGGACATAGGAACTAAATTGATACAAATCTTTAGGACATAAAATATATCATTCAAAGATTACACCTTTCTAAATGTAAGTTTGATGAAGACTTTGTCTTTACCTATAATAAGTGTTGCACTTGAATCCCCTATAAAGACATTTTTTTCTTTGTCCTTTACTAATATGTACGAGGCAAATGCTCTTTTGTCTTTGCAAATGTACCTTGTAATACCAAAATCCATTGCCCACTTTTTAAGTTGGGGCGATGTTGACTTAGGAAATAATAGTAACAATAACATTTACTTTAACCAAATTAACAATTGGTTTAGTAAGTATGCCACTCTCTTTTTTATGTCTACATTAAAGGGCATGATACCCTAGTTTCTTACATATACAACAAATACCTTTCTTTTTAAAAGTTGGATTATTAGTCTTTAACTTATCATACCTTTGGAACTCGTTATCATACCTTTTCTTATTGTGGTGGTGATGATAACTATGGTAACTTTTATCTCATTTCCTTTGTTACACCACATTTTCCTTTAATGTTATTTCTTTTGTCTTTACATTCCTCAATTAAATTCAATTCTTGTCCTCAATTAAGGTATGCATAACGACATCCTTTAGCAATATGTGCTTCTTTTGTATTTGAGTTGTAGCTTGTAGCCATTCTAGGATTATGGAAATTTTTTAATAAGATAACCTATTGCATACTCCTCTGACAACTTAATATCTTCATTTTTTAAGTCATTCATTAGTTTATAATATTTATTAATATGATCTGGACATTATTTTCATCAAACATATAAAAATATCTATAGTTAATAACAATAAACTTTTACTTACTAGCATTTTTCACCATATATTTTTTATTCATTTTCTCTCATCTTTCTTTGGCTTTTCTTGAAGAATAATAAATATCAAAAAAATTATTAAATAATATACTTAAAATAGTGTGATAACAGATTTTATCGGTTGATTCTTTAATAAGAATTATTTATTATAATTCTCTAAATTAAACTTAAGTTTGAGTTCATAAAGAGTAAAGGCAAATTATAATAAGCATAAAGTTGAAAAAATATGTTTTTACTAGCATTTAAAGTGGCAACTAATACAATTTTTAATCTTGGAAGTGTTTAGTAAGAACTTAGAAATGAGTAAAATTAATTAAATTTGACACTGAATAGAAATAAAATAAATTAATAGTAGAAGTAAATTGACAAATATTTGCATCCATGATAACAAAAACAAAAATTATCTTTAATATTGTTAGAAAGAAAAATAATAAATAAATGTAAAAAAAGTATGTAAAAAAATATCAATTTAAAATATACAAATACATTGTATTTAAAAATAATTGTATTCTCATAAATAAATTATTATAGTGTAATAAATTATAAAGATTATCCTCTTAAGATATAACAGAGGTTTTTATTAGTATGTAATAGGTAATAGAAACAAATTTTTTAGAAATAAGGGTAAGATGAAGAGAAAGCTTATTAGAAAGGGGAAAAATAATTTTTTATATTATTTATTATTTGACAATAATTGTTAATAATTTTATTAATTTATATTTTAAATAATAAAAATTAAAAAAATAGTTAAAAATAACTAATTTGATTAATATGTCTTAAAATATTTCAAAAAATTTTAAATATAAATAAATTAAAATTTCATATTATACATAAATTTAAATTATATATATATATATAATTTTTTTAATTTTTTTATAAAATATAAGATATATATTACTTTATAAAAATATAAAGTAAACTTTTTATTTTAATATGAGATAAAAAAAAATTTAAAATATTTTATTTTCAACAAACCAAACATAACAACTTGCAATCGCAACCCAAAGCAATGACTGAAGGCCTCCAAAAAGAAGCCATGCGTTACTCCTGCATCAGCAATTGAAGCGAAGAGTGGACCATATTACAGCAGAGTTCTTGAAAGGAGGTTGTTGTTCAAAGACGACCGAACCATTGACGTGACCAGTCTATCAAAAATTTGGAAAAGTGAAAAAAAAAGGAAGAAAGAAAGAAGATGATGATGCGTGGACCATTGTTTCCAGAAAACCAAACGAACTGGGAATTTTTGTAGTTATTATTTACCTGGGCGATGTTGCAATTTTGCATAATTTAATAAATTTGCTCTATAACTTTTTTAAATTACCCTTTTTCTAGCATATATGTTGATAAAATCGAGAGAAAAAACCAGTTTATTCTCCTCCTTTTACTTATAAAATAATTTTTCTTTAATTCATAATTTAAGAAAATGAAAAATAAAAAAATACTCTCAAAAATCTCTTTATTATTATTATTTTTAAAAAAATACTTATAAAAGGTGCCACCGACAATGTGCTACCCATTCAAAATTGAATTACATCATAACTCATAAAAACATTTATTAATCTTGCCAGGATAAGGGTTCATTTTTGGATTGGCTGCAAAAGTAAAGTTGCATCATTATGGCATACAATGAGTGGCACATTGGTTTGCAAAGTCTTGCCACCTTCAACTCTGTCACTAATAATGAATTGGGATTCTTTCCCATGACTGCTGGAAGTCCAACAACCCATTAGATTCCACACATTTAGGCACAGAAATCATATATTGATCAGTCATGGCATCGCTGTGTAGTGGTTGAACCACCCTTCTGCAATATATTCATCAAGGTGAGAAAAGAACCTACTCGGCTACAACAAGCACCAATCCTCTGTCTCTTGTGTCAGCTCTCCTGAATTGGAGCTTACAGGGAAAGATAAAAACAGTTGGACGCAACAACAGAGGGTTGAAAATCGGCCAAATATCTTGTAGAGGTTCCCGTAACTCGAGGTAACTGTCACAAACCACGAACTGGCATCCAAGCCTCCAAAGATCAAACTTTACATGTTAGACGGAGGAAACCCCTATTGTTGGCTCAGAAAGTGCAACCGTTACTATCAAATCTTTGAAGACTCTAAGAGTGAGATGGTGGCGACTCATATTGATGGCAGAGTGGATGTTTATTTTCAAGGATGGGTAACAGCCAAACCCAATGCAATGTGGAGGCAATTTGAGTTATTGCCGGATGTAGTGGAGGAGTTGTTTAAATTCCAGCAAATGGGTCTATTAGGAGGAGCAGTTTGAAGAGCTCCCTCTTTGGTTTTAGCAAGAAATCCTTCCTTGAGTGACTTTTTCTGTTTTCGGGTTCGTAAGTGGTTTGGGAGACAAAATTGGACTCACCGTTAAGATGATGAAACCTATGACTGTTTGTGAAACTGACGAAAAGTTCCTTCGAACAAACTAAGATTGAATATCACCAACATGTGATTTCATTAGAAGGAGTCTTAGCAAATCTCTCAAAGGTTGCAACAGTGCGGAGATGGCCGGTGTCTTATTTGTTAAAGTGTCTGCACAGAGTCTCGGGTTTGACGACCTACCATCGAAAATTTGTCAAGGGATATGGCACAATGAGTAAGCTGTTGACTGATTTGTTGCACAACAACAGCTTCCATTGGAGTCAAAAAGCTCAATTGGAGTTTGAGAAGCTTAAGGGAGCAATGTGCCACTGTTCTAGCTCTTCCTAATTTCAATAGGAGTTTATTTTGGAAACGGATGCCTACAATGTTGGCATAGGCATAGTTTTTGTTTAAGATGGGCATCCCATGGCTTATCTTAGTAAGCAACTTAATTCAAGGAATGAAGTAGCTGATGCATTGTCGAGGCAACAAGAAGGGCAATATTATGCCATCTCTGCAATAGTTGCACAGTGGTGGAAGACATCACTAGGAATTATGAAATTGATGAGCTAGTACTAAAACTTGTCCAAGCTGCTACAGGCCAAGCAACAGGCTCTAGATACAGTTTGGATTGTGGAATTTTAAAGAGTAAGAATCAAATTATGTGGGAACTCATGGGGAGTTGAGAAAACAATTGATCAAAATAATCAAGCCATAGTAGCCGTACACTGCAATCTCAATTTGGCTTCGAACCTCTTTGGACCTTATCAGGTCATTGAAAAGGTTGGAATGGTAGCGTACAAGCTTCAGTTGCCCCCAAGAAGTGTCATTCATCCAGATTTTAGCGTGGCCCTCCTCAAGAAGTCTATCGGTCCTTAAGAGAAGCTCTCGCCACAATTGCCACTGATTGGAGCTGAGGGCTAATTCAAGTTTGAGTGCCTGGTAATTTTGGAGCGACTGATCAAAAGAAGAATGTTGCTATCACGCAAGTTTTGGTGCATCAGGCCAGTATGACCCCTAATAAGGCAACTTGCTTCGGGACTAAATGCTATGAAAGAGACAAATTACATTGATTGATGCATCTACAGTTCCAAATGCAGTACTGTGGATTCAGTAGCCAGGTACCGTCGTGTCTATCCGAAAAAATTTTAAGTCCAAAACTTAAAATTAGGCTTACTCGTTACAATTTTCAATTGTTAGACCAAGACGATACATGTAAGTATTCATCATTCTCTTCATTCTGGAATTTTCTTTGACCGAAATTTGATGGTTCTTCTCAAATAAACACCAACATTGGACTCTTACCTCTCAGAATACTTTTACTAGTTGGTAATTAATTCATGGCTGACTTTGAACCTTCTTCCTGTTTATAGTCAGCAGGTCTGCTCGTCAGACACTTTATCCATTATTAATATCCACATAATCTGGTCGAGAGACTTCTTACTGCTACTTGTTAGAATAATATAGAGATTTATAATTAGGGAATTTTTTTGTAGGGAAAAGGTTTTAGAACATGATACCTTTTCTGAGAAGTTCTTGTATTGCGGCAACATTATTGCGCAAGGGATTACCACCATCGCTCGGGTCACATATAACACTGATGCAACCGACCTACCCAGACTTGTTAATCCTTCGTGTCATCAACTACTAGTTTCACCGTAAACTTTTGATCGGGAGGAAAACATAAAGCAATCAAACTTCCCACTGCACGTAGCTCAGGGAAACGAGGCAATCTCCGGTGACCCATTTACGCAAATTTGCGCTTCGAATGTGGCAATTGGAATGGCAGCTTAGGCCAAGAAGGAAACCGGTGACCGCACCAACGTTCCGGGTATCTCCGCCAGGTGACTCTTTGGGTCTTACCTGTTACCCGATCAAGGGCCAGTGAAAGTTGCATCATGTGATTTCCACACGAGGATTTGCCAATTGAATCAGTGCAGCTAAAAACGTGTTATAGAAAGATTCGCTTAATTTGTCTTTTCTTCTTCAGACCACATGACTGGCCCATAATGCTGTAATACAAAGTTTGAATCCAGAGTTCTGTAAACTCTGAAAATGAACCTCATATTTGAAAGTCCTAAAGGCAAAGTTGCCTTGTTGCTTGGATTAAAGTTGGTAGGCTACTAATAGATGACAAGAAATCAGGCCAAGCAACAAATTAACTGTCATCTTCAGACAATTAAAGGTGATAATGACATTCTTTTTTCCTTGCATCAGTAAATATTAAAAATTTAAGAATCTGACCTGTTTTCGCAACCTGAATCCACCTCAGGAAAATGTTACCAGTTCCATTGATTGCAAGGATTTCAATATTGACTGTTATTCACATTCCACTAGAAGGGATAACACAAGATGATCGACAGACTACAAGGGTCCGCTCTGTAAGTTCAATTATTGCTGCTTAGATGCAAAACTTAGTAGATATCTGTCATACACCCATGCCAAAGCTATTCTCAGACAGCCTGAGCCCAGCATCAGAAGTAAACTACATAGTCACAGAACATACATTTGTAATATACAAGAAGACACTACCAAAAAGCAATACTTACGGGTTCCAGCCTGACCATATCCAAGGTGACAAATGCAGTTGCAGCCTAGCAAATGGAAGTAACTCCACGTTGCTTTTAAAAAACGAGAAAAATTCACTAACATTGGGTCCCACGACTGTAAAGCATTCTCACTTCAATGCACTCAAGTTGGAATCAACCACTGCATCTCAGGCGTGCAGCTGAAGGACGAGCCTACACCAACTTCAAATGCCACTTGAGAACAATACCAAACTACCCAGTGTGTCTTTAATTGCTTATCTGAGACTGGTCAGAGAATCTGATGAACATTATATCACAGTGAAGTAAATTAAAATCATGGAACACATTTCCAACAGTATACACCACCATATCAGATGATTCTCAAGGATCTGGATTGAATTTTACAGATTCCCTCCAGATGAGTTCCTTGATGTTTTCTTCTGTGAATGATGGTTGTTCAAAGTCAAAGCTGAAAGGCCTGGGGCAAACAGGCTCCTCATTAATATCATGTAGAGGTGCCAGGTATGGGTGGCACAATGCCTCATCAACTGCAGAAGAATTGCAAGGAACTTTGATATTTGACTCAAAATAGAAAAGGCTATTCAACAAGCATAATATGCAGATTTCAAAAATCCACAGGACTAAAAGATTATATTTGATCCTATATATCAAATATCTGCTTTCAAGCTATCAATTATTAACCATTACATAACATGCTATTTTGGTGAACACACATGTTAGCATGTGACTTAGAATGTGAAGGTAAAGTCACACTATCCTTTTTTACCTGTAATGCGCCTATTTGGATCAAAGACTAGCATCTTCTCTAACAAGTCAGCAGAACCAGAAGACATATTAGAGAATCTAGCAGCAAAATTTTGTCTAGGATATTGAGGAAGCTGCCTAACATATCTTCGAGCATTATCACTCCGTAAGAATCCAAGGCTGGAATCATCAGGTGAACCTATGAGCTTTTCAAAGAGAGAAAACATGTAACCATAGTGCTCAAAGTGAGACAATAAGAAGAGAAAGAGGACTTTAAATGCATTTCGCCCTTCAATCATGTACAGATGTTAGCCAGCAGACCCCGCACAGTGGAGCACAGAGAATTCAGCAAAAGAGTGCAGGGACATCAAAAATCTCTTCCATCAATTTTACAACATAAGGAAAGAGAATAAAAAAAGGATTGTAGAAGAATTTCAGTTCCCATCTGTTTCTCTCCCAATTATTTATGGACTCCTGATCAAGAAATTAAAATTTTCCCCAGATCCAGAATTTGTGATCATGCATTCCCCTCTAAAGGAGTGGCAGCAGGCTCTGAGCACCACATGGTAAGAAAGATCAAAAAGAATAAACTTGCAATTTCAAGCAATAATAACAATTCCCCACCTGGGTGGGAGGGGGGCAGGTGGCACTGTCTTAACTACAAAAATTAGGAAATGATAAGTTTAGATAAATACCAATATTATTGTATCAGAATAAGTTGCTGATAAACCAGAAATACCTCTGTGATAAGTCTCAGCTGATGAACATAGTCTTTTCCAGGAAATAAAGGCTCCCGTGTCATGATTTCACCAAGTATGCAACCAACTGACCATACATCAATGGCTGCAGTGTACTCCGAACAATTAAGGAGTAATTCCGGTGCCCGGTACCAACGAGTAACTACATACTCAGTCATGAAGTCTGTTTCAGATGTTGTCCTTGCAAGACCAAAGTCTGCAATCTTCAAGTCACAATTAGCATTCAAAAGCAAATTGCTGGGCTTTAAGTCCCGATGCAGAACATTTGCTGAATGTACATATTTGAGCCCTCGCAGCAATTGATACAGAAAATACTGCAAAAGTGACATAAAAGCATATAAAATTTCAAGAGTGTAAAGCTGAGAACATTGACATTTATTTGATTTGTGTTTCCAATAGCAATACTTCAACAGTAAGTACCCTATTTCATCTTCTCATTGGACAGAAACATAAAAAATAAAAAGAGAGATAGGGTCTCCAATCATAAGAATGTGACCCTTTTCTGATTGTGTATCCTTAAAAACTCAAAAGCTGAAAGAGAAAGCCACATGACAGATCTTAATGAAGCATAGTTACATAAATTGGCATGTTAAGGCTTGTTATGGCATTGATACTTGAATAAATTTATAATGCCACAGGAGCAGAATCAATGTCAATATTTTGAAGTCCCATTCATGACATGAAAGACTAAAGTTCATGGTATCCTAAACACTATTAGACGCATGGGATAATAAGTTATACAAGGACGAGTCCATGATGCTCACACGACAATGATCGTCCGTCAATGGTTGGTTAGAACGTATAATTTGATGAAGATCAGTGTCCATTAATTCATAAACTATGTAGACATCATTGAAGTTTTCCTTTTGAGGAGGTCGTATGATGTCCTTGATGGCAATAACCTGCAATGAAATGGACACCAATAAGACCGCAACTTTAACTGATCTGAATGAGAAAAGCTGCAAATTCATTAAATGAATAAGCTGATGCAAGACAAACAAAAAGAACTAGACAATCAACACAAGAATCTACCCAAAATTGAACTCAATATTCAATAGATATTTTAATACTCATAATTAATAAAATAACACTAAGCTATCTTTATATGGAGATAGTTTACTAAACTAAATAAAAAATACAAAAACTAATTAGGAAATAAACTAAATAAGAAATAATAAAAATAAGAAATAAAATAATATCTATATTAAATAATATAATATTCTTAAATTATAAAATATTTAATCTAATAAAATTTAAAATATCATTATAAATATAGAATAATAATAAATTCCTAAATAATAGAAGTTTTTTTTTTTTGTTCTTCGTCATAAGTTCTTCTCAAATCAAGAATATCAAGCCAAAGCTACAAATTGCTTACTTCAAATCTAGTTCCAATAAAGCAGCCAAACACAGACAAATATGGCAAGTTAATACGAGGTGTTCAGATTATTACAAATGTGGGCAGTACAAGTGAAGTAGCCTAATCAAATGCTTCATGGAACAAATATGAAAATGTTTTTTTTATGCTAGCAAAAAAGCTTAATGAAATGCTAATTGGCATTGAGACCTTTAAAAAAAAAAAAAAAAACTCACATTTTCGTGATCCATATGATGAAGAAGCTTGATCTCTCTTAAAGTTCGTTTGGCATCAATCCAGTTGTCAAATGCATTACCAACCTTCTTAATGGCAACGTCCTCGCAAGTCTCAGAATTCACGGCAGCACTGACAGGAATAAAAGAAAAAAGAAGGTTCCTTCAAATTGCCCATGAATTAGGAATTCAGTAAAATGAAAGGTAGATGCAACCAAATATATTTCACCACAGCAGTGGTTAGCCACACTAGGAAACAATAGAACAGACTCCAGTTGTTGTTCTTGCACGAAGACCACATCACCAGATGGGAACTAAAAGGTTCAGTTTTCTTGGTAACGACTTATCGCACAGTTTTATATGTCAAAGACTCGGATAACTGTAAATAAGAGTTTTCTTTTGTTTTTTTTTTTTCCATTGGAAAAATAAGAGTATCTATTATTTCCTGATCTAGGAATCTGTCGAAATCATTCAATTCCGAGAAATTTCTTGACATAAATAGACTCATCCTAATTGATTCTGCAAACGAAAAGGCAAGATGGAGCAACACATCGACTGACATGTGCACGACCGCACCCAAACTTGGAAGCAACCGCATCAACAGTCGTTCAAGATCAGGAAATATAATCACAGACCTCAAAAACACTTCGCAACTCCAAGAATACCAGAGAAATTATTAAAAGAAAAAAAAAAAACAGAAAAATCCCGAAGCTGGAAATAGCTAAGAAGTAGGAGTCAATAGCTGTAAGCGGAGTGGCGATCAAATACCCAAAAATTAAAAACAAAAAAAAAAAAAAAGGAAATCTTACTTTGAACAAAAATCTTACCAAACGATGCCGTAGGCGCCTCTACCGACGGGGCGAATAGGAGGGACGTACTTTCTAGAAACTTCGAAAATGTTACCGTACACATTGTACTGCACGTAGCGACCGCCGTGTGTGGGCCTTCCTTTGATTTTGCGCTCGCCCGAGCCACAGCTGGATTCCATCGCCATGTCTGGATCTGAATCCGGATCCAATTTGTTATCGGCGGCTAAGCTGATCCTGAACTTGAACCAGCGCCAGAGAGAGAGGAAGAAGAGTAAGAGGGCTAAGCTGGAGGAGGAAGTGCTCGATTTGGGGCGGGCGTGCCGGCAGGCGCAGAGTAATGTGAACTTCTGTTTTGTTTTTTTCTTTTTGGTCTTCTGAGCGTTTGTTTTTTCAATCCACGCCGCCGGGGGGAGCAGGGCGTGTAATGTGAACTTTTTTTTGACCGGAAGGCTTGCCTAACTCGTGAACTAATACGACTTTTTGGATGCGCCCACGCGCACGCGCACGCACACGCACTCACGCACACACGCACACAGGCTATCCTTCTTGTTTTACCGACTTATCCTTCTTGCGAAAATTGTTTTAGTGTGTCTTTTACCTACAGGCTATCTATCGTTAATCTCTTTCTAAGTGAAAAAAATGGAGCGACAGGTTATATTGATAATTTTTGTTAGGAAAAATTGTGTTGGTCATAGTGTATATTGACTAAATTTATTAACAAAAAAAAAATTGATTTATGATACTTAATTAAGGTTATTGATTTCTCCCAAAATTATGTAAAGATATATATATATATCTTTTAATTCTATAAAATAATTTAATGAAAATTTGAATTCAGGACATTATGATATAAACGAGTAATTTAACCGCTAGACCACGTTGAGTGATGTTTCTCTTTCTCCGTTTTGATAGCTACCCCTTTATCTTAACTAAAAAGGTCAGAGAGTAGAAAAAAGAACCCGTCGTGTTGATGGATCTTAGGTGGAAAAATTCGTGTTTTTAGAAGGAAAACAGTAACCTTTTGGGTTTGTTGAATGCATCCATTACGAGGCAATAAGAATCTAAATGTTAATGTGATTATCAGTTGGATGAGTATTGTTTAAATTGTTCTAGTTTCCTATATTGGTAAATACAGGTGACTGAGTTCGGTGTTGGGAGGCTACGACAGGTTACCAAAGGAAAGTGTGGCGTATGCCAATCGGTGAAAGCAATTATAAATATAGAGGTGTGTAACTGATTGAACTTGTTAGCTTAACATTTGAATGTCATATTGTGATTGACTGTTGGTCTGATGGTCAAAAATATTATGATTGTACATTTGGTCTCTGATGGACTGAAACTGTGGACTGGATACTCATATTCGAAGATGAAATTTAGTTTTGTGGTGGAAGATTCTGATGTCATTTGTTATTGAAAATGATTAAAAAGGCCTAAGTTCATTATTATTTTGGTTGTTAATTGTTGCACACTGGGGAGAAGTGCAACACTGCTGTCAGGATTTATGGACAGAAAAAGAGTGGGAGATTGAAGAGCGTGCAAACGTATTGCTTTTTCACTTTCATGGAGACTTTCAAATTCGTCTCTCTTTATTTCCTTGACTAGCCGGTTTGCTTTTATTTCCTTCGTAATAACACTTAGTTTTAGAAATATTTTACCTTTTAATGAAATAAATTATTAACGAGGGATATTCTTAGAAATGAAAAAAGGAATTCTAGAAATACATTGTTTATCCAAACATATATTTGTGTATAAAATTGAATTTAATTTTTATTAGTTATAATAGTTATAGTAAACAATTTGTTTTTCTACATTGAACGTTATAAATAATCTATTATAAAGATTAGAATTAAAGATTCAATGTTGTGACAGTTGTGAATTGCATGTAATTGTGGCATAACATTTTTGTTATTTAAGGTAAATGTAGACACATTGGTGAGTTATGTGATGGAAAGATCAAAGCTATTAAGGTTTAGGGTTTTAAATTGTAAAGTAAGTGCGTGGTCATAGTATAATTGACCATGGGATAGTTTGGGTGTTGAATTTTTGTGTAACAAATAATCAAGAGGAGATGAAGGCACTAACTATTGGGATGATTTTTTAGAACATGAAGTAGTTGTATGAATTTTACAAGAATGCACAATCTATTGAGCTTGGAATTGTAAAGAAGGGTGTAAGAAAGGATGACAACATTGGGTAACATAGATGGCAAAATATTATGTGTAGAGAAGGCAAAATAAATAAGCCAAGAGGTTTGAAGTTGTTGTCCAAAAGGTCTAGTTGTAATGCTAAGGTTTGTTGTGCAAAGATTGAGAGTGTGTGGATAATTGTAAGGGTTATGTTAAACTATAATAATGATGTCTTTATTAAAAGCTCGTTTCATCAGGCAGCACTATGTTGTAAATAGTTATATAAAGAGGCAATTAGAAGCCAATGATATGGCAAGTCTAAGACCAACTCAAAATGTGAAGTAATTGGTGTACTAGGCTGATGGACACAAGGAGATGCCCTGCTTGACGTTGTTATAAGGAATCATGTTAGCAAAATCCATAAGCTAAATGTAGCAAGTGGGGATGCTGAAGTTGTTTACAAGATATTTGTTGAAATGCAATTCCAAAATATAGATTTTTTTTCCATAAAATTGAACAAAAAGGGTTAATTGAAACTTATGTTTTGGGCAAATGCTAAGTGTAGGTTTGTGCATAAGGAGTTTGGAGATGCCATCACATTTGACATGCGTTTTCATGCCTTGTGTAGTTTTTGTTGGGGTCAACCACCATGGTCAATCAATCCTTCTTGGTTATGTTTTGTTGAATAATGAGAAGACAAAGACATTCATCTAGTTGTTTGAGATTTGGTTAAGAGCTATAGGCAAGAAGTAGCTACAAAACATTATTACATATTAATATAGAGCTGTTGGTAATGCCATTGAGGTGCTTTTGCCAAGCAATAAGTGGTTAATATGGCATATAATGTTTAAATTTTCATCAAAGTTAGCAAATAATAATTTTTATAGTCTAATCAAAAAAGCCCTTTATAGGGATAGTGTATGACTCTTTGAGTTGCAACAAGTTTAAGGGGAAATGGAAATTAATTGTTTTTACATTCCATTTAAAGTAATGCTCTGCTTAGTAAGTTGTTTGTTAACAAGCATTGATGGGTGCCTGTACACCTTGAATCATGTCTTTAGATTGGGATGTCATTAACCTAAAGAAGTGAAGGCATAAATTCTTTCTTTGATAGATATGTGAATCCTTGTAGTGCATTATGTCAATTTGTTGACTAGTATCATTTGACAATGAGGGATGAGATTGAAAGGAAGTTGCAAGAGGATTTTCTCTCAAGTCATTCTCATATCCCATGTTTGACTACTTAGCCTTTTGAGTTATAGCTTTTAAGAGCATACACAAATAGTTTGTTTAAATTTGTTTAGATATAGATTGTGGATTCCATATATTATTAAATGAAAGAAATGGTGGAGGAAGAAACCAAATCAATATTTGTAGTGACATAGATTATAAATATCTTAGGATTGAAGACAAAGTGTGTGAAATTGGCTATTACATTTAATAGTGAAACATACAGTGTTAATTGTAACTATCATCTGTTTGAACTTCGAGGAATTTTATGTGCCTATACTTTTAAGGTCTTCATTATTAACATTATTGATGTTATTTTAAAGAGATATATATTGCATAGGTGACAAAAAGATATTGATCGATGATATAATAAGATTAAAGTTAGTCTAGTAAACCTATCGTTAAAATTGATAAATTGAAACAATTGGAAAAAAATTTTTATTTTGCAATGCACTTTCCTGTTGATGATTTATAAAAGTTTAATTATTTGTTGAATAGTTTGAAGCAACATTACAAGTAGAGAGAAATGGGATGTCAATGCTAACACTATGCAGGTTAAGAATAATTAACATGGTTCACATGTTAATGAAAATGATGGCACAACAAATAATGTAATGAATAATGTTGGTTATTGTGAAGATCCAATGAATGTTAAAAGACATAGGAGACCATTCTCAACATTGAAGAAAGCTACCAAGAGGTGACTTATATGTAATCAAATGAAGATTATGTCTACATCATCTGCATCTACTTTGTTACATAAGGTCATTACATTTTAAAATTATGTAGAAAGTTATATAGTTCTTATTTATAAAAATGAATTATGGCATAAGTGTTAAATTTGTATTACATAATTTAGTTATTTTTAATAATATTGTAGGCTACTTAAGGTCGGCTTGGCCTTATTTATAAGGGAGCTTTGTCCTCATCCTCATGTGTCAATAATGATTCAGGTTATTCTAGTAATTTATGTTTATATTAGACACTTATCAATGATATTGATTACTAAATGAATTATATTATGTAAATTAGATTAATTTTGGTTTAAAGTCAAGTAGGTATAAAAGTGTGGTTTGCCATAATGAGTGGAAGTACATCTTAAACTTTATTTTTTTTTCCATTCAAGGCAACTTTATGCATCATCAAGCATAGATCTCACCTTTATTTTTGTTTTTTCCACGTGAAGGAAGTTTATAATTGTATAATTGATTTGTCATCTATCTTTGAAATTAACTGATGAGTAAGATGATGTTGTTTAATAAACATGTAAGCAAACCTTCAACATTATATAAAGGTTCTTATATCTAATCTAGTACTATCTTGATTGACTTATTATGGTATAGTGTTAACAAATGAAGCAAATTCCATTATGACTTCTAATAATGATATTGATAAGGATAAAGAAGTAAAGTGTTATACTTATAATTCAAATTTTTATAGTCATAGTTGAATGTTCATGATTGACGGGTTATATGGGATTATAAGTGTTGCTTTCTTTATATATTCATTATTTTTATGTGGCATAAGGTTATTCATTTTCAACAAAAGTTGGAATTGCATTTTTTGTACTAGTTGTTATTTTGTATTAGCTATGCAAATGTTTGCCAATAAAATTTGGCATTCATGGATATAAACCTAGTGGCTACCCTTATCCATGGTTATTGCATTTTAACTTTAATTATGCTCTATAACATGTTTTATTTGTTGCCTCTATTGTCTACCACAATGGTTGGTATGCTAGTATAACTTATTGCACAATATATTGTAATGGAACGAAATAAGATATTGAGGTCATAATAATATCCCATAATTATTATGTAATTAATAGGATGCCTTCAAAATTGGTAAATGGTTAAAATTGATAGTTTGACAATACAATTGATGATAATTAAATGACATATATAGAGTGGAAGAATTATGAACAATGGAGTGATGTCTTATGTTGATCAAAAATGATGTGTGGATCTATATGTTTATTTGCATTGTGACACGAGAAGTTTAATTTTTTAAATGCTATATTAGGTTTATTTTTAGTTAATCTACCTATATGTTAGTGGAATTGCTACATTGTTCTCTCCTACATATTACTAGGTTGCTTATAAGTAAGGAATGGGTCATGCTTTAGCTTAAATGTCATAAAATATTAGGTTAGGAAGCCATATTAAGCCTATATATGTTATAAATGATGTATTTAATTTGGTTAATGACTTAATTGTCTTAGTGACTAAATGTCTTCTTTGGAATCTTCACCCATGTTTTATCTTATCGCATTTTTGCATCATTTTTGAGATATATACTTGTATGATTTGCTTGCAGTGTTGTGCAACTCGAATTTTCAGGCCCATCTCTCCAACATCCATTGTAATTTCTTCTTAAGAATTTTGATGTCTTTTATAAGGACTTCGTTGTCTTGGCAAGTTTTATACAGTTATTAACAAATTTTTAAGTAGTTATTATTGTAGTAATAACAAGCATTCTAAATGTGATTTATACAGTGTTATCAATATGACAATTAGTTGAATGGAAGAATTGAATTTCTCTATTATTGTATAATTAAGTCTTAGGCCTTTTGCCAGAATATGTATATGGGTCTTATGATTTTGTGATGGCTAAGAAAACTTTGCTAAAACAAAACAAATATCTTCTAAGTTATTTTTGTAGTGTCCTAATGATAAGTCAAGGTTATGTTATTACTTTTTGTAATCATGAGTCTAATTGCAATTGTTAATTAAAATGCAGTAAATTCCTTTAACGATTATACTCATGATGTTATTTGTACCTTATAACCAATTTCTAAAACTAATGTAAGTAGAGGTGAAGATGTTGATAGGAGTATGAGTTGAACTAATTACTTTGACATTCCATATATGCTTAAAAACGCCCTTAGTTATCTACCTTGAATTGCTTATATTGTTAGGTCATTGTTTCAAAAGAATGAAGATGATTGAATAGTGTTGAGAATAAAGTTTTATGTGCAAGTAAGGAGCAAAGAAGGTTATAACCTTTTTTATGGATGATAATCATGTGCAGGACCTATGCTTACTGTCCCCTAACCTTATCCCCTTATTTTTTTTCATTACATATTATCCTTAATGCTAAATCACTTATAAATATTATAAAAATGTTAGAGTTGCCTTTTTTTTACCAACAGAGAATAATGTTTTTGTCCAAAAGATACACACAACCCATATCCCTAATTATAAAGCTTGAGGCTTGTTTCTAGTTAAAATGACTTTGGTTTGATTTTCTTCATTAGGTATAACCCATAAAAATAAATGGGATATATTGCATGTTACTTTAAGGTTAATAAGTGGTAGACGACAGAAAGTTTAAGTGACCCAATAGTCATAACTATCATATATTTTGTAGGCCGAAACAAATGTCACTTGGACATTACTAGCATACAACAATGCATTATTAAACTTAAAAACTCATACAACTTTTTATCACAAGTTAGGCTTTTAGAACTATTTTGGGCTGAAAAACTCAACTTGATCCTTTATACCCTATTAATGTTAACAACCCTAAAAACTTATCCCATCTACAAACATCAATTGGGTCTATACATTTAATTTGTGGTCCTAAAACTTAAAATGAATACCTAACTTACAATCCATATGATTGTAGCATAAACTTAGAAGCATCCATAAGTGGGTTACCCTTAAGCAAAAACATTAATCTATATATGCAAATAGGGGACAACATACCATGATCACATCAGTTAGGTTATTCTGAATCAAATGAAAAAACAATAACTATATCATTGTTCATTCTCTTACCATTTTCATTTTCAAGACATATTTTCATCTTAGGGGTTTTGGATTGTGCTTATCTCTAAGTTCTCAGTGTTAATAGCACATCCTTTTTGCAGTTCCTTATGACAACACTTATTATGGTGGGTATCTCCCATAAACTCCCTTATGTAAACAAGCCTTCTTTGGCACCTTTAAATGAACCCCTTCAACCAATGACTTCTGAACTCAAATAAGAAATAGTGTATAATGACATATAACTTGAATTCACTATGACTACCTTGTTGAACATGTATTAGTATGACAAATTTGGGACTATATGCTTCAGATGTTTTGTGAGATTGCATTCTTGTCGACACAGAAGTTAAATTGTTATAAAGGAAAATATGGATTGATGAATTAGAATGATATGGAGCAAAAAAAAAAAAAATCCATGGTAATGAATATGAAAGTATAAAACATATTTATTGAGTAACAATAGACCACTGCAACTAATAGTAAAGCACAAATGCTTTTATATATGCATAAGAGTAAGTCATACGATTATGTGAAGGATTAACTAAAAATAATAGAACTTACCTTAAACTTATTAGTTGTTGGAACTCATTCTTGGATCAAATTTAATGTCCAAAGCAAGCAAATTGGAAAAGAGAAAAATGATTGGAGGTAGGCAACCCTTTACATAGATGAGCTTCAACCCTTGGATTAAACGTACTTATCACAGAGTTAGACCTCGTTCATGCTAACTTGCATGACACTTAATTGATCTTACTAGTGAAGATGAACTAAATAAGCCTTAAAAAGTTGGAGAAAATGAGTAAAGAGCATTGAGAGACAAGTGAAAGAGTTGTAAGTGTTAAAAAAGTAGAGAGCATAAGAAAGCTTTACAAGTAAGAGTTTTATTGAGTATTGAGTGAGCAAATGTCTGAATGTGTTATATAAATGGGAGGAGTGACTTATTTATACTTATGCCACATCCTCAATATGTGCATATAAATAAGTGTTTAGGATATTTACAAAGAATCTTCAAAACAGGTAATCCCTTTAAGAAATCACTAGATAACTTTAGTGCTTTTTGTAGGAAGTTTCTAGATGTAAGCACTTTTACAAAATTCTAGGACCTTTCGTTGCCTTGCCTTGGGCAATAAAAAGAGCTAGATAATGCTGACAGCTCGTAGAGGCTCAATTTTAACCTGAATTTGGCTCTCAAGGATGCTTAATGGGCCAAATTAAAGTATTCTCGTGACACCCTCCCCTACTTAATCTTGTGATGTCCTCGTCACGTTCTTAATCTTACATTATCAGATATAGTCAGTAAATTGCCAAACCTTGTCCTCTTATCCCTAACAAATCTTGTGATTAGGTAAATCTTTCTATTTCATCATGTATTCGATGTAGTTACAAACTCCCCGTATCTAGATCACTTTATAAAAGATAAAGCCAAGTAATGAGTTGTCTTAAATAGGACTTAATTATGCTATAGATAGATGTTTAAGGAGAGAAATGATAGCTATTACTTTCTTTTTTTTCCAAAGATAGATGTCTAGGCAAGGTATGATGACTACCCATTAAATGTGCTTTGATATCAAGGACTAGAATAAGATGCTTTTAGTCCTTTTAATTGCCTATATAATAAATATTTACACATGAAATGAACTATTTTTGCTAATCTCTATCTATAAGAGATATAAAGCTTGGAAGTTATAAAGTTATTTTGTTTATTTTATCTAAGAAAAGATACTAAAACAATTGTCCTCATTATCTTGGATGAAATTAGTATTGGACTCACTTGTTTTAGATTGGATCACAGAGTCTTAGTTCAAAAAGGTTTTGGGATTGTAATAATTATTGTATTATTGCAAAATATCCATCTTTGATTTAGGTTATAGCTAAGAGAGTTGTTGTATGAGACTTTTGTATCGAAAATGCAGTATTGGTGGGTTAGACCTATATAGGCTAGTGGATTTTCTCCAACCAATTTTGAACAAGTCTTAATAATTTTTCAAGGATTTTGAATGAATTGCACCACTTAATTTTTAATCTCCTGGTGATGGTAAGATTTTTGTCTTGGGTTTGATATTCAAATTACTAAGTTTATATCTATGATAAGAAAAATTTTATAGAAAAAAGAAAAAAAAGGGAGAAATCTTTTTTCATTAGTTAATTATTCATATTATGATTTGAATAGGTTATAACTATCCTAAATTTTAAGGATTAAAGTGTTTAAAGAAGAGCTGAAATAGTTCTATTAATGTTTGAACCAATTTGAAATTTTGGTAGAATTAATTTTTGTATTGAAATAGAATAGCTAAGAATGACTAACTTTTTGTTTTTAAAGAAGAAAGACATGATATTATACTTGATAGTAATTTTAATATGAAAAATACAAATAGTAGTTCAATTTTGTTTTGAAGAAAACTTGAAAGTGTTTTGGTTTGAAAAGTTCTTGTCCCCATATTAAGGATAAAGAAATTCTTTATATATGGAAGGTGGAATAGGCAAGGTTAATATAAGACTTTTTTTATGTATAAGTATTTGAATTTTATTGACTCTATAATTTTAAGGATTGTTATATAATATGGTTATAGTTTTAAAAGGTCTTGAAATTTGAAATATTATCTAGTAAGGAATATTTTTGAAATGATATTGAATGTATTCTTGTTAGATTAGAGGTGGTAATTAAAAAATGTACCCTTACTAGATTATATGTCACAGGAATCCAAAAATGCATCCCTATCATAGATCTTATTTTTATAGTAAAAATATTTTGGAACTAAGATTTAAGTAAATAGGGTGAAGGCTTTTTAAAAGGTTTTGAAAAGGCTATATTTTTTGAAAAAAAAAGTAACTTCTATTTAAAGATTAGGATTTAGAGATTTACCTGTTAAAGTTCCATAAGTATCTTGTAATGTAAAGAGACCTTGTAGGGGTCATGAGTAAATTAGGGGTTTTATGAATATTTTTTTATCCATTTCTAGATTTGAAATTGGCTTTCAAAGGATTGGGCTTTTATTGTTTGATGGCTTGTTCAATCCATATTTTGATGGGTTGGGCTAAGATAATGGGTTTTGGAGTGGTTTTATTCTCGATTAGGTTAAAGCAATGAGTTTTGTAGTAGTCTTTATGTTTTTTTTTTTTTTTTGGGTTTTGTGAAGGACCTTTTCCTTTACCTTTTGATTTCCTTAGTAGGTTGGGTTTTATTTTGAAGGAGTTCTCTAGTTAGAAAATATGAAATGGAGTTACTCTCTCCTTTTACATATTTAATTTCAAAATCAAAAACAAAGAGTATAACTTGTTATTTAGAGACAATATGTTTTGATGAAATATTTTGAATATCTTTTTGTACAACTTTTTTTTTTTTTTTTACAGATTTGCAATCAATGAGAAAAAGAAATTTTTGACTTAATAAATTAATTTGAAATTTGGTAATGCACATGATAATGAAAAGATTTTCTTTTTTTTATAGTAGAATAACTGCTTTAGCAATTATTTTAATGTGTAGACACAAATTAGGCTATCTCTTCCTTTCCCTATTTGAGTTATTTGAGAATACCTTTATAACCTAAATCGAAGGCATCAGTTTCAATTATTTTTAGAGCTAAAGAGTGTGGGAGGTAGATACAAGGAATTTCTCAAACTTGGATTTTGATTTGTTAGACTAAAATAGTATGCTGAGGTATTCATAAAGTGAGGTTTTTCTTAAGAAGCTCATATAAATGTTTTACAATAAATTTAATATTAGGAATGAAACTAGGATATAATTAAGGTCTTTTTGAAATCTTTGGAATTGAAATTATTTAGGAATCTTATTAAGAAACTTATCAGCAAAAGTTAATGATCTTTCAATAAGGGTATGGTTCCTTGCATAATGTAATATCCTAAGAATCTTATTTTTGTTTAGAAGAGGGAGATCTTAAATCAAAATATCACAAGCTCATTCTATTTTACAATTAAGAAAAAAGTTTATAAATGTTTGTAATGTTGTTCCATCAAATTTGGAAAAATAAGTATATTGTTTATATAAATAGTAGAAAACTTTGAATACTGTTGAAAAATATCATTCATAATTATTTGAAACTTTGAAAGAGTATTTTTCAAACTAAAAAGCCTAACGTTTCATTGATATTGTCTAAATAGGATAGTAAAGGTAATTTTGTAACAATCTTTTAAGTTAATATATCTGTTAATATCCTTATTGAATATCAAATTTTGAAAAGATAAAGGCATAATGTAATTTTTGAAATAATTTATTTTTTTTTCAAAAAATAATACTTAATCCATCTAAAGGTTTTATTAAGAGGTTTGAAATTTATAACTAAATTGAGTGTACCACATTTTATCCCAACTTGTTTATTCACATAAAAGGTAGTACAAGCCTATAATGCTCTAGACTTTGTAATGAGTTTTTTGGATTTAAGGTCTTGAATTTTTATGCAATAATAGTTTTTTAACTCAACACACATTTAGATAGGTCAAGGTTTTATAGGGATTTGTTTTTCATCAAAATCTAATTCGTAAGATAAATCAACAATATGTTATTTTTTACTTCAGAAAGCATTTGAAAGGTTAAAACAAAGTTTATTTTGAATTTTTTGTAACAAAACATCATTCTACAAATGGAGAAAACATTGTTGGTTGACACATATGATTGTATGAATTTTCATAATTGGAGTGGGTTTTTATAAGATTTAGTTTTTTAGTTTTTAGAGTTTTTATAAAAGAAAATTTTAGTTTATGAAATTTTGTTTTGAAAGAAATATTATTATAGTTAATGGTGTAAGGGGTGATGAGGTTTATAAATGATGTTTCTAAAATTGTTATGTATTCATATTTTTAACTAAAACAAAAAAAGTTTGGATTTGAAAATTGTAATTTTGCATAAAAGTAGTTATTTTATTAGTAATGGTCACTTTAAAATTATTTGCAACTGAAATTTTTCATTGGTTTTTTTATTGAAATTTTCTTGGTACAATCCCTTACTTAATGTAGTTTAAATCTGCATTAGTATCAAATAAGGTTATTATATCAAGTTTGAAATTATTTGAAAAAACTAATGTAATTTTGATAAAATATTTTTTAGAGGTAACCTACTTAAAAGCAAAAAGAAAATCATCCAAAAATTTTACCAAGTTTTGAAGGTTTTAGAGTTTTGGATTTTGTTGTTTTAGTTTTGGATAACTATCTTGAGTTTCTTCTGTCTCTAAGTGTTTTACAAGAAGAAACTATAACATTTCATTATCTTTTTTCTAGTTTTGTTTAAGTTCTTAATTTCTGTTTTGGTGATTTTTTATTTTTGTTTGCAATTCTTATATTATAGGGTTTGTGTTTTTTTCATGTTTTTTTTTGTAAGTATTGTGGTAAGATCATAATATGCTTAAAGGTTAATGGTAAAACAAAAAAGTTTTTTGGTTTTAGTTCTTGGAAAGTTTTAAGAAGTTTTTCTCAATATTTTTTTTTTGTAAAGTACAATAAGTAATGTACTTAATAAAATCAATTAGGGATTATTGATCTTCTATAAGTATGTTAATTTCCCTAATTTCAATTTTTGTTTCAGTAGTAATAGTTTAATATTTATTTATTTAAAAGGGTTTTTTAGCTAACTATTGATGAGAGGAATCTAAGTCAAAACTATAAGTATTTTGGCAAAGGGCTTTTAATTTTGTAATGGTGTTCTCTTTTAATAATAGTTCTTATATTTTATGGTTAATTTTACATTTTGCCACAACTATAGCAAATGACATCTCGTAATGGCTCTTTTGAAGAAAAAGGTTTTGGTTTGGGTGATTTGATTTTTTATGGTTTATTGTAATAGGACTGTTTATTTATCTATTTGTTTGTTTTCTTGAAAGTGTTGTAAGTTTTCCTATACAGTTTGTTGCTTTTTTTTTTATTGGGTTATAGGAGTTTTTAAATGCATAGGTTAAATTGCTAACAGAAGGTTCTTCCTTCAAAATAACATTGTTGTAATTCCTATTTGATATGTTTTTGGACTTTAAGGTCTTAACAATTTTGAAATCCTTCTTGCTAAGTATAATTGATCAGTTCTTCATAAGTTAACTGATCATATGAAATTGGGTTTTTAAAAGTAATTTTAAGAATATTTTTATTTTTTTCTCCTAATAATGCTAGGAGTTCTATTAAGATTTTTTTTTTTTTTAGAATGATTGATTTAAATCTTCTTTAAGTATAATTTTGGTTAAAAAAAGTATTTTTATAATTTTAAAATTTACTAAGTTTCTTACACTTAAGATTATTGAGTAATTCAACGTTTTTATCCTTTAAATGTAAGGGGCCTTTTATAAAATGTAAAGAGATAGTTAAAATGAGATAAGTCATGACATCTTTTATCGTATTTCCTAAACTATCAAGGATAAGAATATTGTTTTCCATAGTTTTGATTGATTGTAAGATTTGTAATTGTTGTTTTATGGTAAGATGGCAATCCTACCATCCTTTTAATTGTCTTGAAAATCTTGCAATTAAAAGTTTAGTAATAGTTCCATTTGAGGTTTGGTTTTGAGTTCTTTAAGTATTAGTTATCATGGTCATTTGTTGTAAAAGGCTTAAGATATTATACTCAAATATACTAACTAGATTTTATTTTTAAATAGAAGAGATATTAAATTTATACTAAATTAACGTATTTGGTTTATTTTCAATATTTGAATT
Source organism: Bruguiera parviflora (assembly GCA_019804595.1). NCBI lineage: Eukaryota > Viridiplantae > Streptophyta > Magnoliopsida > Malpighiales > Rhizophoraceae > Bruguiera > Bruguiera parviflora. Next base: position 4,307,486 of record CM034053.1, read on the forward strand.
TAAAGTTATAAGTACATATATTGGTTTTAGCCAATATAATCAATTTAATTAAACTTTTGGATAAAAGGCTTCTGTTTATGAGTTTTATCCTAATATGTTTATCTCTTTTTTGTCTATGTTTGAAGATAAGGAGTTGAAATTTGAAAGATGGGTTTTGATAGTTTAAGTAAACTCATCTTGGTTTTATGAGGCTTTACTAGGTTAGTTCAGTGAGGTTTGGCTAGGTTTTGAAATCTGGTATGATTTAAAAATAGAGTGTTACATTTTATCTATTTCAAGGTTTGTAGTAGATTTTAAAATGACTATTTGGTGAAAGTGATTTTCAATTTTATTTAATTAGGTTTCTATAATGACAAGATAAGTATTAGAAAAATTGTTTTGTTGAATGACTATCTTGGTAAGTTTTTAAGAAGAATCATTTTCTTATGGAATTTTATAAGGAGCTATGTTTATGGTTTTTTGTTAATGAATTAACTTAATTTGTCATAATGATGAATGTTATGGCTTTATTTCTTTGTCATTTGTAGTAACCCATTCTTTGGTTTTATTTTTAGAAATAACAAGATTTGTAATATTTTTAAAAGGCCATAAAATATCATTTTAAGGTGCATATATTTCAAATTAGTCAAAAAATAAAATATAGATTTTCTATTCAAAGATAAAATTGTAAAAATATTCTTGAATTTGTTATTGATTTTGCAAAAAATTTTTGAAAAATTATATTCTCCTTTCAAAGTTATAAGAAGAATAAAAATCATAATGTTAATATTTTTTATTAACTTGAAATTCTTTTGGTAAAACATATAATTTATTTGAAATATTTTTTATTATTACAAATAAAGTTGGTGAAATTAGAGATGATTAGTTTAAAGAGTTAATATAGATAGAATGAGGAATATTTGTATTATAATTTACAATTTAGAAAGAGGTGCTTGCTAGGTCTAAGGTAGGGAATCTAGGCAATTTTAACGATACATAAAGTTTTAAGGAAAGATTTATAGTAAAAGGAATAACAAATATATGTCTTATGAACATTGTAAAAGATATAGAGACTTTTATATGAATCTAAAACTAATGGATATTCTTTTAAAAGTTTGAACAAGTTTTTCATTCTCAAATTGATCTATTTTAAAAATATTTGTGCTCGATTCAAGTTATTTTGGTGGTTGAGATTTTGCTGTTCCTTCAAATATCTAATTTTTTGGAAAGATAATAGTTTTCCATTATATGGATTTTGGATAGACAGTGTTTGATTGGGTAAGATTTATTTGTAAAAAAAGAGTTTCACCTTTTTTGGAGTAAATCTTATGTTTGAATATAAATGTGAAAATTATAATTTTGTAATAAATTTTAAAATTTAATACAATTGAAATAAATTTTTCAAATATATAATTTTTTTATTTACAAAAATATATTTTGTAAAATATTTCTATTACTCAAGCAAACAATCAAGTTGTGATAATAATTAAAAAAAAATTAATCCATTACAAAAATTAGATTTAATAGAACTTAGTAAAAAGTTTTGAAAATTTATAAATTTAATGTATCGTAGAATAATTAAAATAGAAGTATTTAAATATACTTTTATAAGGAATTTGATTTTTATTTATACTTTTTTTTGTGATTTTGAAGAAACTTTTAAGAAAGTAAATAAATGGTTTTAAAAAGTTTGTAAGTTGGATGCTTTTTTTTTTTTTTTTTTGGTTTTGATAGTAAAAGTACTCTTTAAAAAATTATATTTTGAAAATTTATAAATTTGTTATTTTTGACCTTTTGAAATTTTTCAATAATCAATCACTTTATTAAACTCTTTTACGGTAATTTGCTCGAAATTTACTATCTTATGGGTTTTAGAACTTTCAAAAAGTAAATGAATTAAAATAGAATGTGATTCTATACAATATAAAGTTTATATTTAAAGAATTAGTATTCAAAATAATAAATTTCTTACGGTACACAAGTTTTACGAGCTGCACTACCCTTATAGTCACAAACGGGTTATACAACTATAATGAATTTAAGCCAAAATAATTCAAAAATGTATTATGTTGAAACTATAAATAAAAAATATGAATGATAAATATAAAATATACTTAATATACTAATAAAAAAGTGATCGAATAAATTCTGATGTTAATATTAAAAGAACACAATTTGTAATTTGTATATAGTACGTGGTTTAAGCAATTTCCAATTCCCTATTGTGATGCTAAAAACTGAACCACAAATCATCATTAAGCTGAGACTTGGCCATTTGACGTAGCTAGACGTGTCATTTGAATTGCTGGCTATTCGACACCATAAAAGGGGCTTCCCATGCATGCTCCCAGATTATGTAATGGTCAATCGCCCCAACCAATTTTGCTGGCCCCCCCCCCCCCCCACACCTTCTGTTTCTTGCTTCCGATTTAAGAACAATACTTAGCTTCCTCACTTTGCTTCAGCTATGTCAGGCAACCAACATGGCAACGGGCCATCGAGGTTAGTGAAGTCACTATTTATCACTGTTTTCCTGTATGACCGGACTTTCCGCAGCTTCTCTAATGGCCATCACCATTCAAACGGCCGCGTACCAAATGGACACCTCCCTAATGGACACTCACGTCCGAGACTCTCCGAATCCGAGCTCATCAGATTCTTGGCAGATGACCTAGAGAAGTTAGCTGCTAAAGTCAATCGGTTAGAGGTTGGTATTGAAACAATGCTCCTCCAGCTCAATGAGACAAATGCTGAAACTGCGAGCACAGTGTGGCACGTTGCAGAAACAATCCAAGGCTATCCGAGATTCAGAGAGTTCTTGTTGAGTCCTTCGGGCATAACGGCAACTGGCCTCTCCACGGTAACCCCCATTGATGTACAACGACAGGTGGGTAGAGATGGCCTATCCCAATATAGGGGGCATATATACGGCCAATCTACCTATGAATTAGATGATAATGTTTAACCATTAGGGTAAAATGTTTTCCGTAATGCTCTTAAACTATGTATTTCATAGAGGAGCATAATGTTAGCCCGGCAGACCAATGTCCTATGGCTTTGTATTTAAAGTTCGGGCTGATGGACCTTTGGATTGTGGGCGTGGTTGAACCTATTATGCTTTGTTGGTCTCGTATATATAATAAGAAGGAATGACATCTTCCATCTTCAATTAAGCTACATGTGAGGTATATTCGCCTCTCTCTCTCTCTCTCTCTCTCTCTCTCTCTCTCTCTCTCTCTCTCAGTATACACAACACTATGTCTGCATATGATAATCGGTTTAAGCAATTTCTAATTGCCGATTATGGTGCTAAAAACTGAACCTCAAATCATCAACAACAGAGACACATGCCAAAGTCCAACCTCACCTCATCATGCAGAACATGAAATATTTGCTACGCAGCATTACATATCATTCGGCAGGCATACATGACGTCGAGATGACGCATAAAAGGCGCTCACAATGCATGAGAACCCTTAGACGATGGGATCTGGGGCGTGCGAGCCTAAGATTATGACGCATACATTTTTTTGCATGTAGTTAGAAGGGAAATTTGAGCTTCAATACCTCATGTTCAAGCTCATCAAATGTGTTGCATAAAACCCAATTGGCTTCGTGCATAATTGAATATTCGCCGAAAGTGTAGTCCCAAACAGCAGGATAGGTGCTATTGCCATAAATAAAGGACGGTAGATCCTGGAACTCTAGGGGCGGCAACGAAGGCAAGGAGACCACAGGGTGCTCCAGAGGAACTTTCAGCGATCCTTGAACGGCATGGTAATACGCAAGAGTAACTGCACAGGATTGAGCGAAAAATGGGCAGGCTTCTACTCCCAAACCTCGTACGGCCCCCGCAATACATGCCAGTGCAGCGTCGTATACGACACATGTAATTGGGTTTTGTGTGCCGCTGTACTTATCGATGAGCTCAGCTATTGTTCGTGGGATTGTGGCCTTGAAACGTTCGAGGAACTCATTATTGACGCCCCCAGCTTGGTGGCCCTTTAGAAGCTCATCAAGAATGGGTTCCACTCCCACTTTGATGGAACTCGATTGGCCTTGCCGCAGGGACTTGGAGGTGGTGGCTACGGTGGCCTTGAGGCCTTTTGAGGCTAGACGTTTGGCGAATTGGAGCATTGGGTTTATGTGGCCTTGTATGACGAATGGCAGCAGGAGGACATGACATTCGCTAGGCCTCGCATCTGCAGGTTCGCCTCCCATTTCAAATTGCTCTGTCAGTCCTACTTCGATTCCCTCTCTCTCTCTCTCTCCCAGTTCCGAAGCTCACCCAGCAACGTTGGTTTTTATGGCTAGCTGGCGAAAGTGTCATTTACGACCAATTATTGCAAAATTAGTCACGGGAAATCTGCAATCAAGAATGACGCAAAGATTGTGTGTATTAATGAGTTCGAAAAAATAAAAAAGAAATATTTTTTTGACTTCGAAACACACATTTTTTTAATTTAAATTAACTTAATTTTAAATATAAATTTTAAAAAATTAACAAAATAAAAAACAATCAAATAAATTTGTTTAATGTTAAGTTATATACTTATT